>JAZHYW010037661.1:0-239344 GCA_037355805.1 Ixodes ricinus
GCGCGGCCGCCGGAAAAAGGCTAGGAGCAGCGCCGAATGGTTACCCATAGGGTAGCGCAGAGCCACTTCACGGGTAATTACCCTTCAGCCAGCACCAAGAATACTCACGGTGGCCTAACTGCTAAACAACAACTCTACGCAACGGAGAACGAAAAAAAGGAGGCTAGCGGCGCGTGGAGAAACGGCAGAGGGCGCGGCGGAACAGAGGAAAATTATGCAGAATGTGCTCCTTTCTTGAAAAGAACAAAACCAAAACGACCGCGTTCGTGTTTCCAGGTTTTACCGCTGGGGCATTGGTTGGCGCTGCCGAGAGATGCCGCTGCGTGCGCCCTCTTCTCTGGACTTCTTTCCCCTTTACAGTGGCCACGTTCATTTGCGATTTGACAGGCTTTCTAGAATCAAAAAGGCTATGGCAGAACACATTCTAAGGCCCAACAAATAAAAATATCAACGTGCGGAAAGCAAATAATGAAATAGTGCATAGATTAACGTCTCTCTTTCACAAGTTTTGTTGTTCTCTCCACCGTTCCCAAATAAAACAGAAAAAAAACGGCCATCGTATTTCTTTTATGCGAGCCGTAAAGGGCTAATAAACGGAGGACCTCATAAACTCGGAAGGATATCCGATGGTCAAGACCAAATGTGCCGAATAATGAGGTCGCGAAATGAAGAATAAATACCGCCGTAAATGAATGCGTGATTCGGTTAAAATTAGAAGAAAAACGACGAGTCAGACGATTCTCGTCGAACTCGTTTCTAATCAACGAGGCAATCGGCGTAAGGCAAGGATCAATAATGCTACTCCGCAGCAAATTACGTGATCCTATAGAGCTCCTGTACGCTCTGCGAAATCTGTAGCGTGTATGCTTTTCCGCAAATGACCTTGGAAAGCCAATCGCTGCTATCTGTGGAGGAATCTCGGCGAATTACGAAGCTGAAAATATATAGATCTAAAACAAATAGACCTAAAAATAGGAAAGTGTGCGCTCGGCACTGAACACGGTGAAACCCCATGGTCAATGCCACAGAGCAGACTGCCTGCAGATTCCGGCGATTGGATTTCTCGCGCGCTTTACGGGAAACGGAAATCAAAATATAGGGAAACCTTCCCTAAATGAATGAAATATGAGCTATGATATGCATAAATGGCAATCGCACGCTCAGATTTTGAGTGGATGGCTATGTTTTTTTGTTGTTTCTTTTTCGTTTCAAGCGTCCGATTCTAGCGAGCGCTTCGATATCGGCCATCCAGGCGTGGGATATGCGTCATGGGAACTCCGTCGCAATCGTGACGTCAGGCTCCTCAGCACAGCCAAAGGCTGGCGTGATTATGAGCGCCGCCACGCGGTGGCCTTTCTGCGCGTTACAATCTCGTGTTTCGGCGTGGCGGAAGACTGCACAGCTGCACGACTGGCACGAAGACCGCGGTGACGTACTCATTTCGGCCCCTGCAGTCCGCGGGGCGCGTTCCGCCATGACATAGGAGCTCGAGGGCGACGAGGACTGCGACTAAGGGGGCTAAGATGTCAGCGAGGGCGAGCAGTCACTCTCGGACATGGTGACGGACAGGCGATTCGGGCTAGAACCGTACGTGTTTGACCCGTCCGCTTCGTCGTCGTCTGAAGCTGGCGGGGACACGGCTGACACGCTAGGAAGACCCCGACTCCTGAGGACAGTGGGTCGCCTTTCATAGTCCTCATCGCGAAAATGGTCACTATACAGGCGAATGGTTTTCACCGGCGTCCGAGAGACGACGGACGCCCGAGACGGATCCACACGCTTCGGAATTTCCCATCGTTCGGAAACCCGTGGGTTGGCGTCTCACTGTTGCCGCAGTCCTCTGCCGCGCAATAGCGCGGCATCCTGCACGGAAACGTGATGAATAAACGCGGAAACAACTCGGCGGTACCAAAACAATCGCGCGCCGCGCGAATCAGCGCGATAGCGTCATTGCATTCACGGCTAGGGTATCTATATGAGTACGGCGTACTGCCGAGGACAGCGCCACTGCGGGAGAAGCAACACGTCACGATCCTCCAACCAACAAAGCTTCGGTCCCCAATCACCAGGTGCAAGCGGAAAATCCTTTTATTCGTTTTAAAACTACTTTTCTTGAGTTTACAAACAAGAGACTGATGTTTCTCAGGTGCTGATGCGATGTGGTATACATATACCTAAGCAATAAAATTAGCCCTAAAATTTCGTTTCAGCACCCCTTTAAAGTATATTTCCATGTTTTATTAATAAAATTATTCCTACGGTAGTTATATTTTTGGGGTCACAGCA
Source organism: Ixodes ricinus (assembly GCA_037355805.1). NCBI lineage: Eukaryota > Metazoa > Arthropoda > Arachnida > Ixodida > Ixodidae > Ixodes > Ixodes ricinus. The sequence continues at coordinate 2,287 of JAZHYW010037661.1, forward strand.
TTTGCTTGACGTAATATAGAACGCCGATTTGATCCCACCAACTATGTGCAGCCTCCAATGAAAATGTACACACCGCCAATCTCTCGTTCCACTCGCACTTCCCAGACTGCGCGTATTTATTCCCCAATCCCTTCGTTACCGAAATTTCGAAGAGCACCGCAACAGCGCTTCCTTTGAATGGCCCCCAATCCATGGCGGACAGCCGATGGCGCGGAATTTTGAAAAGGGTCGATTGTGATACCGGGGCATGAACGTCGGAATAAAAGATAACAAAACGCTAGTTTCAACGAGGTTATGTTGCCTCTCTTAGGAAAAGTCAGTTCAGTCGTGACTTAAGTGCAGGAAACATTGGCTGCTCCAATTGTAATTTGCGCAAGTGGGAGAACCATTGTTTCTTCCTGGTTTGAGGGTGCTTTTCATGCCGATACTTATCGAAGACTTTGCGCGCAGCATAAACGAAGGATTTTCTCACTGAGAAGTTTGTTTAGATGGTTACAGAAGTTCAAGAAAGGACGCAGACGTGTCAGCCATAAAGAAGGAGCCCGGCACCCGTCCGCGTCCACACGGCTGGTGACGACATTGAGCGTGCGCATGAATTGATTCTGTCAGGTAGACGAGTGACAATAAATTATGTCACAATTTTTTTTTAATCTGCCAAGGCTATGTTTGTGCAAGTATTCAGGACAGGGTTGTGTTTAGAAAGGTTTCGTTTAAAATAAATTCTACAGCCAGAGTGTGCGTCATTTTTAATCATTCTCGTAGATGCTGTGAAGTTCAGAGAAGCCAAGAAAACAGGCAGGGTTCGTCGATAGTCCTCAGTTCACACGAGAAGGATCTCTAAGAGCAGCTCAACACCCCGTCGAACTTGTCTGCTTTGTTTGTTTTCTTACAAGATGAGTGTACACAGCCGACGACTGTGGGCGATTTGGAAAATCCCCATGATGATGAAATTAAAACTCTCCTAGCCCTTCAGGAGCGTGAGGAATACGAGCGCGAGACCGTGGGCGGAGGGTTCTAACTGAGGCCTTGACAGACTCACCGGAACCCCCGCGCTCACTCACGCGGCGGCGGCTCTGACAGGCAATTAGGCGAGGTCACCACACAAATGGCTGCCACCCTCGCCCCCAATCCCTTCTCCGAGGCTCATGAAAGATTGGCAGCCACTGAAATTCAAACCGCGGTTTCACGCCTCGCGGCGTGCAGCACTTCGTCAACCCGCCCACCCGGTGCGAGCGCCATACGATAATATACATAGACGTCTCGCGGCTCTCAAGATTTTCCGTGAAATAGATTGATCATTTTACGTCACGTTTTAAATGATGTAATCTTTTTTTTTTCTTCGATTTGCTTATGTGTGTTTTGAGTATGTCGACTTTTCGCTCCGATAATGAACTATAGTTGGTTCGCGCAATGCACATTTAACCTTCTTTTTTTCTTTTTTTACATTTTGTAGGAATTCTTTTTTTCATTTGTCAAACGTTACGGAGCTAGGGGATTCACCATTATCAAGTATTATTTTGGGGCTTACGGAAAGACAAGGGTTGGCGAGCCGTATTCGGTCATAATAAAATCCGTATAGATAAGCCAATGGAAGGAGTGAGATTTAATTTGTCACAAAGGTGTCTTTACGCGGCGCATTCATTATATCTCGAAAATGGGGTTGTGTAAAAAAAATGCAAGAGAAGAAAAGAACGCATGTTCTTTCTATGCACAAAGAGAAAAAAATGAAAGACGTTTACAAATCTCTGTAATGAGAAATTAGAACGCAGCTCTTGAGAAGGAGGAGGGGAGGGTACGGAGGGGAGGGTCACTCCTCCCCTCTTCTACTCCTCCTTAACCCGCTAATTTTAGCGGGAAAATTTCCAAACAAAACTTTAGCGGGAAAATTTCCCGGCTAAATTTAGCGGTTTAAGTTTCTTCGCTACATTTAGCGGGGAAATTGACGTCACGTGACCACAACACCAATTCAGTTTCCCCGCTAAGTTTAGCGGGGAAAAAGAAGTCACATGACTTTGTGTCACGTCACCCATGAACAAATTCAATTTCTCCACTAGAATTAACGGGAAATTGACGTCACGTGACCTCAACACCAATTCAGTTTTCCGCTAAATTTAGCGGACCGGTTTCAACGACGCCGAAGCAGCGAAACACGGAAGCGGGCGCCTAAGAGCTGCGCTCTAAAACGTCGACGCTGATGCTCCCAGATAGCTCCGCATGAAACAAAATCGTGAGAGCTTCTCAAAGCTAAACACCTAGAAGCCACTCCAGCATATCCGAGCGTGTAGGGTGCCATTTATGAGTTGCTGCGTCAACCAGACGGTTTGTTTTGGTTTCTCATTCTGTGGTGTTAGCTTATCTGCACGCACTGACTCCAATAGCGATGTAAAAAAGTAAGGCTGCGCTCTCTGTGCCCGGCCATTACACCTTCGATAATTACGCATGTACAGAAAGAACAGAAAGGTGACGATACAAACACCGTGAAGCGATCAAGAAGACTGCTAAATTAACAGGAGGTCAAGGAGCCGCTTGAGTTAAGTATACGGAGGATGCACCGAAATCGATGTTAGAGTGAACCATATCGCTTATGGCGCTGTCACACTGAGGAAACGTCAACACGAGGGAGGCATGTTTTCGCCTACCCTGTCACGTTAAAGACGCAGACACACTGTTCATCACACTTGTGCGGTACTCGTTACAAGTAATCAAATTACTTGTAATCGATTATTTTTGGGAGTAATTTTGTAATGATAGTACACGTTTATTAGAATGTTATCGGAAGAGTATTCTGGTTACTTTTGGAAGTTCTAAAATTACTTATAACCGTTATTATTTTTGCCTCTCGTTTCTAATGAAACCCTTTGTTTGTGAAAACTATACCAAGAAATCATCGAACCAAGTCCTCGACAACAGGATGGCTTACCAAAATTAGTGGATTAAGAACATAAGTAGTTCTTTGTTTGGGGACTCTAATCCCACAATGAACATTACAAAAGACCCGTTTTCAAAACGGCAGAATAATCTGTCGTTTTGAACATTTGAGGTAAATGGAAAAATTGTACTATCCGCTTATAACGAAGTCGGCTATTTCGAATAGCGGCTACAGCGAAGCGTTCACGATTACCCACTCCCTTTTTCACTTCGTTATAACCGAAATCGGTTATAAAAAAATAACAATATAGCGAAGTCATTTCCGAATCCCCTTTAACTTCGTTATAACCGGTCTCGACAGTATGAATCAATACTTTTTAATTAAGAGTAATTTTAATTGTACTCGATTACATTTTTTGAGTAATTGTACAAGACAGTGTTCATACATAATACAAAAGACACGGTGTGTTGTGTTGATGTTCCCACAATGCGACATGTTTGTTGGGCAACAGAGCCAACAAACAACAGCTTCTCGACTGCTGATGAACATGTTGTGTTGATGTTGCCGACGTGTTTCCTCAATATGACGCGGCCTTAAAGGAGTACTCCGGCGATTTCTTGAGCTATCCCAACTAACTATATTTTCGGAATTACCGGTATTTACCCCTTCAGGTATGCTATGTAGTATTGCGAAATTGAGAATAATTATTGTGAAATCGGCAAGTGATAATAATGCTAAAACCAACATTCAAATATATTCGTGCTTTTGAGTTCAGTGACGTGACGTCAGTGGAAGGCAAACTTGCAGGTCGAGCAGGCACTCTAAAAATTGGTTATGCCAAGTATTTATTTCGTGCTGCTGCGCGGGTGCTGAAGGGAACTTCCGGAGCATTCATTTGACACCACAACACTGCTTGTAATCAGTTGGGAACAAAGTCTACAGTCCCAACAGGGGACCCTTGCCTTCCGCTGACGTCACTTTTTCATTGTTTCCATTAAAAACTTTCACTTAGAAAAAACAAAATGAGGACCAAAACTCTAAATTCTATAACCTCGCAGGAAAAAAAACATTTGGCCCAATATTCGGGTTACTATTTCAGCGATGTTTGTTGGTAAGTTTAGCAAATTTTCAGTGAAATATGGGCCTATGAAGAAAACTCCGGAATTCCCCTTTGAAACGCACTGGTCACGCTCTCAGGCCCATTCGCTGACAGCATCTACACAACAAAAGTGAGAACACGCAAATTTCTCAATCAATTATAAATCCGAGAAAGTCTTAGCATTTATTACATATATGTCAAGAAGCGCCTACCTAAATATTGAGTTATAAACCAGTTACGATTCTTTTCGCAGTAAAATCTTCCCCTCTTTAAAGCTCGTTATAATTCCGGACAGCTAACCCTATCAGCCCAACGTCACTAGAAGCACTTCGTGTTCAGTTGCGTAGCTTCCTATTTTGCCAATGCTTTGCGCCCGAGCCGAAAACTTTCTAGTGCCAGCCCAATAGGCGACGCGAGCGCCACGCGTGGCTGGTAGGGCACTGAGAGCACCGCGGGCGCCTCTGGTTTTGTCAGCTCCGCGTTTCATCTTGATGCATGTTGTAAGTAGGACTGTAGCAGTTGCGACCTTGACACACGCGTGTGCGCAGACAGGAAAAGCTGTAGTTTTAAAATTTCCGCACTACTTTTGAAGCGATCTCCCATCTTCCTCGCGGTAACTCTGCAATGTCATTGCCTATTTTGGGTTTGTAAACTGTCAGAAGATCCCCTTTGCTAAAATGGAGATCGCACACATGGCAACACACCGAGGGGGCTTGCCTTTGCGCAATTAAACGTTTTTTTTTTTTTACGTTTGTCATTGGCATAGAAAATGTCGTTCTCTTTTGTTGTTGTTTTTTGTTATTTTCTTATTTTAAAATTGTTTGTACGTTTGGGTACACGAAATGTTGGCCTAACCACGAATATATCCAACTTCAAGAAGAACAGTTTCCTTACGTTCTTCTTTTCCCTTTTCTTCCGCACAGACGGTGGCATCATTAAATGTCGGTTGCTAGTTCAAAAATCTGTATTATGTGTTTTCGTTTCTACATGTTATATTCTTTCGTGTGTTTCAAATTCAAGAAGAATGTTTTTTCTGGACCATACTTTACAAGCTGTACATTTACGATCGATGCGAAGATGACCAGACGAGATATCGCGCGCAAGCCGCCACGGCCGTCTCCGTATGACGCTGTCGGTACCAAGGTACACAACCAAAACATGCAAAGGTGTGGACGAGGGGCTGACGGAGCCGGGTGGAGCCTGCGTCGCACTTATATTGCTCAACCAGCCATTCGAAGCGCTAGCGTCGACTGTAGGGTTCGACCCAGAAAGTGGTCGGCTCGGCCGCAGAGCGCGAGGTCCACAACTGATACGAATCTTCTATACTTCATTCATGAGTTGCATGCAGCAGAGGCAAAAGCACAGGCGCGAGCGCCTGATATTCAGATTTGCCTTTTTTTCGCGAGCACTCGCCAAAGGAAAACAAATCTGAAAGCCATGTGCCCGCGCCTACGCCTTTGCTGCACACAAAGAATGAAATCGAGTTTAGTGATGTTGATATAGCCACTCTGGTTTATTGACGGACGAACTTTGACAGCCTCCCAAAACATAATTCATCATGTGCGTAGATTTCACACTTCGCTGGTTGTGTGTTGGTTGGTGAACGTGACGGACTGGCTGTCTTCCTCACATACGTTTTTTCATTCTCAAATGATTGGACAATTTTTATTTTGTTCAACGTAAAACGTCAGTACACGTTTGACACGACGCACTTCATATGCGGCACTTGGTACAAAATGCGCAAGAATGCGCATATCGTAGTCGTATTTTCTCTACAAAACAAAACAAAATGTGACTACATTCTGTGGAACTTATACCAACGCGTTTCTCCTAACGAAACTATTTTTTTTTATTTTTTTATTATATATTCAGGTCATATTACGTCGTCCACGGCGTAATATTGCGGCAGAATAATCATATTGCGTTTGTTATCATTATGCAAATGATAAAAGATGAGCCCAAACTAATACAAAAGCTTTCAGACACTTCTAATATGTCAATGACAGCTTAAATAACCAAGGCCGTGGCGAGTTTGGAGCGCCTTACTATCCCTATGTAGCCAATGAAATCGTTGCATTACCCGATAAGAGAACCAAAGAAAAAAGACAAAAAAGAGTCGCGAAGCAAGAAACGTGAATATATGAAATCTCATGCCGCGTTTTTTAAGCCGTCAGTACTACAGAGGAAAGAAAGCTAAAAGTACGATGATAAGTAACAGCTCGAAACACTGAAGTAAATTATCTTCAGTTCGTAAACTCGTCAGGGCCAGTAACAACGGGAAAAAAACAACAGCTAACCGATTATAAGAAGAATAAAGGTCAAACTTTTTCGAAATATATATTTTTTTCGAGGGTTGCGTGACAAAAGTTGGGAGCTGTCGCTGCTGGAGGATTAGTCCGACCCGCTTATGCCGAATATGGATCCGGCACTATAGCGCTGTGTGCGTTAGAGCAGATAGAACGAAGATGCAGAAAGAGCGGAAGAGACAATAGATGGCGTGTTGGAAACGAACCGGTGAGGTTAAATGCTCACCTTCATGGAGCGAGTTATGCGACGAATAACTGACGAGCGTCGCCCGACGGCACACTCGCTTTGCGAGCGACGTAGCAGCCACTGTGCTGATTGCACGCGCAGAGAAAAAGCCGCCGGGCGAAATTTCCGACGATTTTTTCGCAGCATATTCGTCCCGTAGAGTTTAGCCTTAAATGAGACACAAGCTGCTTCTCAAATTAAATAGAAACAGAGAAACAGGTAGTGAAAGCGAAAAAAAAAACTCAGTAGAAAAGAAGGAAAAAAATAAAAAGAACGTGGCTAAACTTTACGTGAGGCATATCCTTACATCGTGATGCCCTCTCGTTCATCGAAACGTATCGGTTCAACCCCACCCCTCAGATGTATGGGAGCGAAAATTACGGCGGATATACATATCCTTTTGCTCTGGAGCAATCCAAAGATGAAATATTGCGGCCGATATTATTCGGAAGATAAAACAAGTATGACTGGCCTCGTCTACTCGTCTTAATCATTGTACTGCATACAGAGCTCGAGCAAATTCAGCGCTATACGTGTTATTAAAATTCCTATTGCAAGAAATCACTCCTTGCTGATTAAGATTAAAGCATTAGCCAGTAAAAACACCGAAATCTCGAAACATTAACGTAATAAGGCACTGCCTGCATTTCTTAACCCGTCAGTGAGTATAGAAATTGCGCAACAAAAGAAACCTTTCTGGATCAGTAGCGTTACATGTTAGTCCGCTTATGTCACAACTTTAGAGAGTCTTAAAGCTGGTTCACATTGCCCCATTTTCTTACGTTAAGTGATGTTACGAAATATTACGCTGAAGTTACCGGGACCTCTGTGCTTCATATTAAGCGAGGCTACCAGATCAAGGAGAAAGCATGACACGCGACATTCGAGACACGAATGTTTCGGCGACTTATACGTAACGTAAATTAACGTTAGAAAATGGGGCAGTGTGAAGGAGCCTTTAGATAGACCGTACGCTGCGGAAAGCGGGCCCAGCGGCCACATGCTCATTCCATGCTTCGAAGTCACGGCACGAGCTCCCGCCAAAGCTAAGCTCTAGCCAAGGTAGAAGAAACAGATTTTTTAGGTGATGACTTTGGCCGCTTTTCCCGCGGGAGCGAGCGACCAGATCGTGTTCGGAGCTAGCCTCGAACAAGGAGTAGTTTGTTCCGCGCCGCCGCGGACGGCGCTGAGGTATGAGGTCCCTCCTCGGCGGCCACGCGGTGTCGGCGGCGTAGCGTGCTGGCCTTTTTCGCAGCGTGGTAGCGTGGTGGTGGTGTGCGGCCAGTGGCTGGCCTCGCATTTCGCTTTGGTGCTGTGTCGATCACAGGTGCCACCCTCGTGCACGAAGGTGAGCCTTAACCCGAAGAAGAAGAAGAAGCAGGAAGAGAACACAGATTAACGGACTCCGGCGACTAGGTGGCGGTGTGACGGCGGTGAGGTACAACAAGAAGCGGTGAGCGAGGGAATGCGGGACTACCGCTGGGAGAAACAACCGGAGCGCTCGGTTTGGGAGAGATCCCATATTTGGGCGCCATCTATCCCCGTGCGAGTGAAGTGCGCTCGGTGCGCCGAACATAATGTGGCCGCCGCGTCGGACAGAGAGTCATCACCTAAATGTGTTTCTTCTACCGTGGGTCTAGAGTACGGTCTACTTAATACCCCTGCTGCACGAGCACCCCTAACCGCAGTTAACTCAGCTTTAACTGCTGCTACGCGTCACCACGGTTACCGCACTATACTTTCGTGCAGCCATTTCAGAAGAGGTGAAGAGCGGGCGTGCACTGCTTTGATGGGCGCTCAAGATGCTCAAGCCCACGTTCGCACACAGCTTTGACTGCATAGCCGCAGAATGTTGTCCGCAACTTGCGGTAGGTGCAATCGGCTCGTTTTTGTTTTGGAACTTGACAAATTTTCGCGTCTAATCATAAGAGAGCTTTAGTAGATCGTTCCGATGACTCCGATAACGATACTCGATACTAGGGAGTTTTAGTAGATCGTTTTCAAAGGCCCGCTACCGCTACCAGCGCGCGCTTCAGAAGCATGCATCGAAGTGGCAGCGCGAGCTCCCGCTACGATTATCGTGGCCTGAAAACACGATCTACTAAAACTCTCTACTCTGCCTCCGCCTTTGCGCGTACATATATGGTATCGTTATCGGGGGTATCGGAGGTATCGGAACGATCTACTAAAACTCTCTATAATCTCTAAGCTTACTTTGTAAATCAAAGCGACTTGCCATTTTTCTTTCTTTTCTTTTTTTTTTGTACAGGGAGAAGCGTGCGTCAGGCATTTTCTAGGATAATATTGAACCTTAAGAGGAAAAGCACCAACGTTGCTTTTTTGTGCTCGCGTGTTAACTGTCACGGTGGGTTTAAACGCGCCGCTTTGTGGAAATTTTTATTCGACGTATAGTGCAACGATGGGGTAAATTTAGAAAGAATGATTCTTTTCAAGAAGTGTGGGAACCATACCTGCTGCTCCTCGCGTGCTCAATACTGAAACAAAATATCTTTTTTTCTTTGCCGAGCGAGAATGTTAATTTTTGAATAAAAAAATAGTGAATTAAGTAGGCACTCGCGCTCTCTTAAATTGTCCCGGTCACGCAATATTTATTTTCCTCCTGCCTTCAACCGCTTACACTGTCAACTTCGCCGCAATGCGGCATATCTCACTAAAACAGCTGAAACAAAAATTTAAGTTCAAGTGAGTGCATATATAGGCAACTAAATAATTCCTCCCCTTTTGTGGTTCTTCGGTCAGGTATACCAACCGCTTGATAACCTTTGTATCCTAAGCTAACCATACAGTACGACTACTTTCCCGCAAGGCATTTGGGAAAATCGTTCGCTGCAATTTTTGAGGTAGATGGGCGAATTACGAGCGTGAATGCATGTTTAGACCTAAAATCCAGCCTGAGTTGTGGCCCAACGTCAGTATCGCGCACCGCGCAGCCTGTTTTATTTTTATTTTTATTATCTTTTCTAGGTATACACATATTTTAAGCCCCGTCATTCGCCGAGCTGTTTCCGTAGATTGCAAAGTTCGGCTCCTTCAAGCGCCTTGGGGGAAAGCAAATGTGCAGAATTTCTCAGAGTGAATGTTCCACCTGAAAATTCGTTAGTCGCATAAACCCCTTTAAAAAATTTAAAAAAATATTGTTTGGAGGGTTTAAATTAAACAGATGCTACTTTTTGATTTTTTTTCACGAAAAAGAAAATTGGAGCAATTTTGACTTTGTAAGTGATGACGTTACAACATGGCGCTGTGCTCAAAACAAACCGGGCCGTTTGTTATGAACCAATGCAGGGGGCACGACGTAAGGTTAGAAATTGTATGATAAAAAAAGTAAATATTTTTTGTAAGCATTGTGTCTTCTCAATATCCAATCATAGAAGACTTTTTTCCCTATCGTCTCAATACCATAAAGCGATGATGAAAGTTTATAATAAAGTTTAAAGGGATGGTGAACCAAAATTTGGATTTCAGCAAACAATGCAGGAGCTGTAGGCGGGACGCTACAATCCCTACAACACTACTCGTAAGGCGATATCTCGAATCGACAACCGTATTATTGGAAAAAGAGGTCGAGATTGAACCAGGCCGACGAGGCGCGCGACGTCAAGATATCTTGTTTCAACCGCTCTTCGCTTCGCCCGCCTCAAGGTGGCGAGGCGGACAAGACGCGAGGCCGTTCCTCTCCTTCTTGACTCTTCTCGGAAAAACAAGACGTCAACATATCTGTCAAATGCGCCTCCTTTTTTTGAAAAATACGGCCGTCCGTTCAAGATATTGCTGTATGAGTGACGTTTTGATGTTTGTAGCATCCCGTTGCACGCTTTTTGCCGCCGTGTTTTGTGGAATCCAGATTTCAGTTCAGCATCCCTTTAACAACCGGTTTTGCCTAGCAGATGGTACCCCCTAGATTATTATATTAACTCTATGGTTCTAGGCCCCGCCCATAACAAAAAGTGCTTAGCTAGCTAAGCACCGTTTCTCGGCTCTCATTGGTTGGAGAGATGATTGAAGTGTGCGGTTGTTGCTAATATTGTTTCTCCGTGCCGTAATTGTCTTTTTAGCCACAATATGTTTATGTTTGAGAAAACAAATCTAGATAAAGTCATTATTGCTCTTAGAGAAAGAGAGAGAGAAGTGTTGAAAAGAAAGGAAGCCTGGAACATTATTCCTCTTAAAAATACCCTGAGAGTGCCTTTTCTGTGTCGCTTTTAAACGATAAAAAACATGGCTGCCGGCGTTTGCGGCGTGCAAAAATAAGCAAGCTCAATGAGCTACGCTCGTTGAGCTTGTTTATTTTTATGAGTACGAGTCGTTCTGCCTACGGCGAGGTGGTTAGAGAAAAACCTCTTCAACCGACCTAATTTGCAGCAAACAACTGTCGCAAGTACGTTCCCTTTGAAGCACTGTGCGGGTGCTTGTTTTCGTGGTGCGACTGACCCACGGTGGACTGACCTAAGGTAAAGCCCCTCTGTCCTGGGAAAAGTGGCGCCATTCATTGTTGTGGAAATGCTCGAGACACGTGGCGCGCACCACTTCTGGGAAGAACTAGTGCCACTAAATAAGCTACGCTTCTGAGTAACGACACTTGGCCATATTATGTCTTAAAATCATGGTTGCCAGTTATCTGAAGCTTTATCTCAAGTCACAGGAAACGTTTTTCCGCCACCCACAAATGATTAAAGAGTTCGCTACAGATAAAATCAATATTACATGAGCTTCCTAACACCGAATCTAATGCTGAGGAAGTCGCACCTTTGAATCATGACGATCGGCAGTTCCGTCTGCTCGGCACAAGCCCCAGAATGGCGGCGCCCACAACATTGTTGGGGAACAGAGTACCGATACTCTAAGCGCAGCTCATTTAGTGGCTAGGGAGAACATGACGTAACTCAGTTATGGTGGCTATAGAGAGTATTCACTGGGCGCCATATTTGTGGGTGATGTCTAGAGCGCATGCTCTGAACGAGCCCACATTAATAGGCTGCTAAGCCCGGCAATCTCGATCGTGTGGAAAGCACGTGGCAAAAGCACTGTGGAAGCTTGCCATCAGCACGCGCTCAGCAGTCATGCACACAGCTATGGCCGCCAGTGCGCTGTGCCACCATGATTTTCCCAAGGGCTGCACGTTGCACGTGCCTCGTGCATCGACGCACCTTGCGCTACTTTTAAAACATGAAGGGGCTTTACCCACTTGAACTATGTTCCTCGATGTGGCTTTATTTGTTCGTTTGCCCTGTTGATACTGAAAAAATATTTTGGTCCCCGTAAAAGCGGCCCGCTTCTCTGTCAATTGCTCAACCGCCGTGATTGCAACCACGGTTTCAATACCGAGAAGATACATACACAAGTAAAAATTTTCGAGCCATTTGGCTGAAGGCAATCGGGCGTTCGGCTCGCATCAACTTTGTCCAAGGATATTTCGTCATTTCCCTTCGGGAGGCAAGTGGCTCTCAAGTTTTTCAGTGCACCTGGCCCGCCAAAACGAGTATATTAGGTCGGGTTTTAGTTGTGCCTCATGACGCTCACCCACCTTGCTCGCGAATGTAACGCAAACAAAAGGACTGGTTTCTTTTTCTGTTTTTTTTTTGTTTTTGTTTTTTACCGCACGTCGACAGACGCTGACAGTCGATTGTATTGGACCGTCGCTCGTGCATGATGGAACGATAGAACGCCGCTTTTATGGTCGAGTCTTGCGAGCGCTGTAAAAGTATTTAGACTGGGGTGAGACGGACCGAGGCTAAAACGGACGCCGATGCGCAGCGTTCATGTCCGCGTCCTACGGGCATTGCAGACGACGATAGACGGTGGTGTAATAGCAGACGATGCCGGAGGCTGCCGCGCGTCTGCTCGAACGACTAGCAGGCGGTGTCAGACGGCCAAACTTGTACAAATAGTCATTACAAGTAATCAAATTACTTGTAAAGAATTACTTTTTGGATTAATTTTGTACTCATTTGATTAAATTTATTAGGAAGTAATAACAGGAGTAATGTGATTACTTCTGGAAGTACTCAAATTACTTGTAACCGTTACCATTTTTTTCTCTCCTCTTTCTGATTGCGCCGTTTGTTTCTACAAGTTTCCTACTAAGGAATCCTCAAACATCTCCGACAGGAGGATAGTGTAACAAAATTGGTGGATTTAGAAGAAAAATATTTCGTAATTCGATATGTATAATCTGATGATGAACAGCACAAAAGACCCGTTTTTCACTCGGCAGAAAAAAATCTGTCATTTTGAAAATCCGAAGTAATCGGAAGAATAACAGTTACTATTTCAATTAACAGCCACTTGCTATTCCTCGCGAGTGATCGAGTAATCTAATGGAATATTTTTAAGCGAGTGTAATTGTAATTGTCATCGATTACTTTTTTCCGAGTGACGTGTACAAGACTGCAGACGCCAGACTAGACGCTTCGGATGTCGCGAAAGGGAGGCTTGCGAACGTGTTCGGCCGAGCATCCCAGCCAATCCAGTAAAATAATGGGCGGGGCCACTGATTTGTGGGCGGGGCTTTGAGCGGGCCGTGACCTCCACCAAAATTGCCTCTAACAGCGTAAATATTACGCGATATTTGTTTTTCCGTGGAAAAATTACAACAAAAAAAAGAAGAAAAAGCTACATCTCCCATTTATGCTTTAAAAAACGGGTTTGTCTTGAAGCTATGGTTAGCTCAATGTTCTTCCTATGTAGAAACCTTTCCAGAGCTGATCAACCGGGCGAAAACGTCTAGTCGTCGGGGTTTGAACGCATCCCAAGTGATATCGGATATCGTCGGACGGGGCACCTGATATTTGTATCAGAAGAGAGAAACTGCGCATGCGTGCTCAGGGCGCTTTCCGCGGCCCAAAAGTCAAAGATGGCAGTGCACGGAAGGCAGATTTTGGAACGGCGTATAGTTCTTTCAAGCACCGTGGGGGAACAATAAGCACCGTCACCGCACACCCAAGTATACTACAGCAAGCTTCGTAACAACGAAGATATCGGCCATGAGATGCTCGCCTCTCTTGGCGTATACACCATCAGAAGCGTAAAACCGGGTAAAGGCGGAACAGAAAGGCGGCAATCAGTCTTATCGTCCGTATTTGTCTCACTCTGTTTCTCTTTACCGCAGTTTGCTTTGTCCTACATTTTCTTGTGCCTTTTTGGTTACCTACAGTGTAAAATAAGCTTCGACAATCGTAAGCGCTGTTCGTGACCTGAAGTAACACACTCAGTTCGTGAAGCTAGGCAGTGCCCGGGATTATACGCGTGCAAAGTGTAGCTAATTATCTCTTCATTTCTTTCCCAGGTTCCGAGTAAAGTCTATTTGCGCCAGGCGTGCGTCGTGATCTGTATTTATCTGCGCAACATGTTTTGTACCACAACTTGACACGGTTCAAAATATATCCTTCCAACATTGCGGGCAGTGATTTACACTTTTTTCGTCAGGGTGATGGTGTTGCTTGCCAACGGCCGCACAAATCCCACAAGGGCACAAAAAAGAACGAAACGTTTTGCTTCTTTGTTTCGTGTTTTTTTTTTGTTGATTTTGTTGTGTTGTGTTGCGTTATATTTTGGAATAAGATACTGCGTCCGTGTGCAATTTTCAGGGGCCTCTCCAGGGCCCTTAGGATCATTACCCTACCGCGCTGTTGGGCAGTTTGTCGGTTGCTAGCTCTGTGCTCACGAATGACTGCTATCTCGGTTCAACACTTACAGCCATGGAAACAAAGCGCTTCATTCTAAGTGTCTGTAGAAACCCTCGAGGCTCAGAAAATGGTAAAAAGTATCTCACAAGAGAGCGGTATTCGTCAAAACGCACGCCGCCTGAACTACGTTGACGCGCACCACGTGTGTGAGCAGATTGCATACTTCTCGGCGTCTCTCTAATGTCTAGCCATTTCTTTTTATTATTATGTGCTTGACTTATGAGGAGCTCTTGCTACGTACTTCGGGCCCGCTTCAAACGCGACAATATTTCGCAGCGCTTTGGCATCGCAACACCAGAATCAGGGTCCCTCTACATTCGCACGTAGCAACCGCAAAAGCTCGACCCGCTGCGTTTTGCCATCACCAACATTAAAACTGTAAATTTCTTGCACTACATACACACACAGTTACAGGTTCATTACATATTTTTATATCTTGAAGTGGCGTTGAGATTACTAACTAATCTCCCTGATGAAAAAACGAGGAGGGGGGTTGTGTCCATATCTTGCGTCCCTGATTAGCTGCTGCCGCTTTAAAGGTCCCCGGGTTGTCAGAGTCGCTCGCCTGTCCACGTTTCAACCCGGACTCGTTACCAGCAATTCATGTTGCAGTGCTAGGATCTAGGGAACAATTCACCAGCAACCCTAAAATTGATTAGAAATATGCCTTGTCCAAAACATAGACGTAAAAGAAAAGAAGGTCTAGCTCAAAGTAAGGTGCTAGAGGAAACATTGGCTATGTAAGAAATTAAAAAGTGTGCACGTGTACGTGTGTGTGTGTGTGTTTCGGGGGAGGGGGAGAACTTGTTACGCCCCTAACAAAAAAAGTATCATTTACAAGTGGCAATGTTTCTCGCAGAGTGTTACGTAATCATGTGACGTAACAGGGATTTGCAAGGTGGCCGCCTTGGTGCTGACCCTGTAAACGTACGTGGGGTAATTTCGACTGTTGTTTTTGTTTCGTCGCGCTTCTCGCAGCGCTTGGAATCAAAGGCAAGCCCATCAGCTCCAGCGTACACACTTTCATGATATTACATACCAAAAAACTAAAGTTCAAGTGTTTTCTTTCCTTTTTTTAACATCTGCACTTATATTTCTAGCGCTCAATCCATTTCAGAATTTGGGTGTTTCATTTTTGCTACTCTACTCTGGTATCAAGAGGTGCGAATCTTTTAAGAGTGCTGCTTTTTCTTTTTTGCTTCTTCAGCATTTTTGCTGTCCGCCAGATGAGCCAAAAGATCGAGTTCAGGAAAGATTAGCCCGTATGTTTATCTTTCAAGATCCCCTGAGCTGCGCTGCACGGAGGCAGATGCGTCTCAATCGATACGACGAAATTTTTCAGCAAAATTGCAATAATAATTTGTTGTGTTTTTTTTGTTGTGCTGCTGTTCTTATGACGTAGTTGTTGTTTTTGTTTCTTTGTTTGATTTGAATCTTCAGAATAACTTTCAGACGCTCAACGCTAGACAAACAAAAAAACAGCGCCCTGACTCAAACTTCGTTTCGACCTAAACGTAGTTTTTGACGTAACTTGGCACTAAAGCTGGTGCGAAGCGTCAGTTTGGAAGTTTGTTTTTCGTTATTGCTCTTGAGGCTACGCGCACCAAACTTGAGCATACTCGCTCGAAGCGTCGGGGGCTCTACGTTGCTTCGGAAAGTTTTGAAGAGCGATGAAGCAAGCGCTAAAACGGCCGTCTCGAAGCGCGTATGCCTTTGTGCCGCAATTATGCAACCGTGTGTTTATACCATTGCCTTTTTTTTTTTTATCTGAAAGGCGAAAGAGCTTTAATTAAACGGACCAAAATGCCCAAAAGCACGCCAGCTATTTCAAAATGAATAGAGGCAACCCTCAGTTGCAAATATTTTGGTAAAACTGGCGTTGTGTTCACTATACATAATAAAATTCCAAACGAAAGACGACATAAAACAAGACAGAGATAATAGGTATATCAACGAGCGTACTGATACATCAGGACGCTCTAATATAGTTTTCTTTAGCTTTCATTTCTCTCTATTTCAATTTTTTTTTACTTGAATGTTGTAACAAGAAAACACCTGAGACTTTCCCTATAGTATAGATACACTCTGAGTAAACCACATTCCATTGCGGTTTACTGAATGGCGAACCTTCAGGCCTCTTTGAAAATCTCGTTGTCCAAAACACTGCGCTGTTCTTTTGGGGGTTTTCTTTTTTTATTGTTTGCACGTTGAGGCGATTTTGTAAACACTAAAACTATGTCTAGAACGTACTTCGTGGAACCTTCAGCTACCCCACGCCTCTAATTCCATCTTTTCTTCTTCTTCTTTTTTTTTTTTAACGCGCACTTGAGTAAGCACGCCAACGACGAGTTCGATTGGTTATCAGGGGGTCACCCGGAAGGTCATTGGCTAGACGTTTTTTGTCTTCATGCTGGAAATATTTATTACTTCGCACGCACTAAAAAAAATAGAGAGCTTCATTGTCCTTTATGACACTTCAACAGCGAGGTTCACTGTCAATATGGCGCGGAATAGCATAACTGCTTGGCTTTTGCTTGAAGGTAGCGAAGGTTATATGATTGCGTTCAACGTCTTGGAAGGCTCTCATTCTACGCGATACTGTGAACTACCTGAGCCCGTTTGCTGATCAATACGGGAATCTCTCCCGGCGGTTAAGTCACCCGCAAGAGGGATTTTGAGGTCACGTGCCCGGCTCCGTGAGGAGAAAGTACCTAGCGTTCCAGCAGACATAAGCATATGCCGGTTGCTTTCGTGAATTCTCGATTAACGCGACCTTCCTCAGAATTAACTTTACATGCCGCTCCTAAGGTACACGAATGCGGTTCATTTCACTTACATTTCAAGCCTCTTCACCCTTTTCCTGCGCGCTAAATTGGATTTTAATATTTGAAGCAAGGACGAACTTACGGCAGTCAGTTGGCTGGACCCCACGTTGATCAACAAACCTCCCCTGGGCACCACTTACTCTGTTAGCTTGAAATAAGTACCCCAGTTATCGTGGGAAATAACAAATAAGCAAACACGTGTACATACTGCACGCCGTGGGACACGATGCCATACACCAAAAGTGCAGCGAACACAGCGCAGTGGACTTGGGTCGACTTCCATGGGCCGAAAAATACGAACGACCCTTTCTTTGTGCGCCTTGTACACAGTGTTGCACGGAACGGCGTTCCAAAGAACGGCGTTCTCGGAACGCGTTCCTTTTAGGAGGAACGAAGGATTCGGAAAGAACGCCGCCGTTCCATTTTGCATCGGTGGAACTGGAACGCGAAGTCGTTACATTTTAACTGAAACAAAAAAGGTACGACGTTCTCTTTTTCTTTTTTTTTTTCAGTGGAATATTTTTTTTTCTTAAAAGGAGAATTCTAAAAACTATAAAAACAATATAATTACGAAGAGCCGGGTCTCGTTGACTTTTTTGTTACTTACCTTATGGTTTCTATTGTGGAATTCTCACTCGGTAACAGTTGGGCACAGGAAAACTAGTAGACATTGATTCGTGTTTTAGTGCCCAAGACTGCGGTACAAAAAGCAAAACTTTTTTTGAGGAAGGGAAATACACAGGAAGAACGACGTCTCAAACTCAGCTACTTTCTTTGCTTCACTGAACTTCCACCAAAAGAACTACAATTACAACAAAAGAACAGGTTACCAGGCGTCAAACGTACACTTGTAACCCGAGCATTTATCACTGTAAAATATGCACAAAAATGCACCTTTATTCCCTCTCCCCTTGAACACCACCTTCAAACTGAAAAACTAATCCAACCTTCACGAAGAAGGACTGGTAGTTTTCAAGACTGACCTTTCAAAAGCCCTGCTCTCTTCTTCACTTGCTCGTCTTGTGGACAGCAACATCGAGAAGCAACTGTTGTTAAGTTTGAACAAGGGACTTTGTTAGATGGAAACGTGTGAGGTTGTTGTAAAACGCTCGTGCATTTCGGTGTAAGAGTACATTTGGCTCGTCTGAATCTCCCACAACAAACACGAATATGGTTAAAAGCTGAGATTTTTAAAGGTGAATAATATTTCAAGATATGAAACCTTGATCCCGCTTGTTTTCTTCTCCTGGGGGACACTTCGCGAAACAGTCGGCAAGAAATCCGGCGGCCATGATTGGCCGACGCCGCACTTGACACTTGACAGTCGCCCAATTTCTCGCCGACTTTCTCACCAAGTGAGCAGATTAGGGCCCCTGGTGCCCGTCCATCACGGCATTCAAATTCGTACGTTGTCCTTTAACCAGATAGATTTTGAAAAAAAAACTTTGTTTGATCTAGTTAATTATGATAATTAGCACAATACAAAAATAACGTATATGTAACGATCCGTTCCATTTTAAAATGGTAACGGGAACGAGTTCCTTTCTTACAGGTGGAACTTGTAACGGGAACGCGTTCCGAAAATCAAAAGGAACAAGAAACGAGCTTTCGTTCCTCTTTTTTATTAACGTGTACAAAAACTGCTTATACATCGGACCATATCAACATTTAGTAGCCACATAATTTTAAAAAGTAGAAATTACAAAGGTCTTTAAAAAAGAAAGTCTAAAACTATCATAGGGACGTTTGCAGTGTGCTTTGTATCCATCCTTTAGACTGTTTTCTAATTATTCTCTTTGTTTACGATAAATCTCGTTCCTTTTTTTGAATATTTATTTACCTTAATATTAAAACGAAAGTGTCAATAGCTGTTATGTCCCCTTCGACGTGTCCTCGTTATTTGCGCTATTCGCGATTTAAATTTCTACTCAACTATACCATCGGAACATTTTACTCCCAATATTTATATCCCATTTCTATGTTAACAAGTTTATAGCAAGCAGTTAAGGTAGTATTTTCTAGCCGGCTGATGGTCACCGCGAGTTTAGGTGGACGCCAAATTGCTGCGCCTTCTATTGGTGAAATTTCATACCTTAATATAGAGGATTGATTTAGAACGGTTTCAGTTGCGTAGGAGTATGATAGTAAGGTGGTGATTTGGGCCAGTTGGTACATAGGTAAGAAAAACAGATCCGTAATAACACAAGGACCAAGGCAAGAGGAACAAGACAAGGTGCGCTCTAAGCTAAAGTGCTTTTTTAAACACAAGTTTTTTGTTGTTGTTGTTTTTTCTTTCTTTTTTCAGATACCGCCTTTGTTTACGATACAATACTTAAAGGAAATACTGAAGCTCCAAGAGATTTATACGCGCCCCCGGGAGGAGTACTTTTTCCAACGCACGCCTGTGGTGCAGGAAAGCAAACCGGCAGAGAGGTGGATGGGCGGAGGCTGACTGATCGCATCAACCTTACAGTTTCAATTAAAGTCATAAATATAAGGTGCGCGTTAGAATAATGTCATTAAAGGCCGTGTAGTTACGTAGGATCCTTTTTGGCTCCCGTCATCGCGATTGGTTCCCGTCATCTAACGGAAGCCGAAAAAGTGAATATCGTAGCACTGGTAATAAAACAAGTTCGTGATGAAAAAAAAAATAATCGCAGCAGTTCCACAGATATATCAGATATAATACGGAAAGAGGAGCATTTGAGAACTACTGGCTTTGTGGGCAGTCCCCATGAAGTTCAATTAACAAGATGGCGGCCCATACTTTTGTGGGCGCAATAGATAGTGTAAAAAAAGGGGTTCGATACTCTGTCATAATCTTGAGTGATCCTTAAGACCAAACTCGCAAAAAACTAAAATTGAGAATCGACGAATGAGTATATATCCTGATCGCGCTTCTTCAGGACGTTCGGGCTTTGAATGTTTCAGAAAGGTTATAGTTACGCAAACATTCTGTCTCGGTTGTGAACCGGAGAACCAATCACTGGAAGTCGGTTGTCATACAGGGAGTTCGAAGCAAACGAACATGCCCCAAAAGATCGAAGCAGTAGAACAGGAGAACTCCGCGCTTTGTTAGATATGCCGAAGGGGACATCGTTAGTGGATCACTGTTGCTGGTGTGCTCCGAAAACAATCCGCCCATGTGATTCGCTACCAAGCACGGGATAGCCCGATCGTTACAATCCGCGGTACAAGCCCAGCAAACGTCGAAAGCGAGCCCATCAATGTGATACTTTCGAAGCTCTATCGGTGCGGGTGCAGCGAGCTTTTAACTTTGCGGAACTGGCATTTTGGCCTCAACTTAAATTAAACAACAATTTGTGCACTCAACGGGTCAAAGGAGATGACGAGGGTACACGTGATCTGGCTGGGGATAGCTCGGAGACGGTGACCGGAGGTGGAGAAAGTGGAAGCGGGCGTGGAAGACTGTAGAGCTGTGTCGATCGGGACTTAGCGGAGAGAAGCCGAACTGCGACGATAAGCGGGGTCAGCCCGCCTCACTTACATACCCTCGTGTCAAGGCGGCGCCCATCAACTCGGCTTCGCCCCCCCCCCCCCTCCTTTTTCCCCCGGAAGACAGTGCGACTAGGACTTAGTTTTACTTTTCTTTTTATTTTATTTTTCACTTCATTTTTGACTGGACGCTGATTCGTTTCGATTCGTTTCCTATCAATTTTTCCTTTCACTTGTGTTGTTTAATTTACTAATACGAGGGACGTTCATAAAGTTCGTATCATTGTCACGAAGGAATAGAGATTCAGCAATTAAACTCAAGTAGGAGTTGAGACTTTCTCTACATGTTCGCCACCAAAAGTTACCCACTTTTTCCAGCGATGGACCACATGCCGGAGGCCATTGTTATAGAACTCATCGTTTTGAGTGTTCAGGAATCGCTCCACTTCAGGGATCACTTGGTCGTCGTCCTTAAAATGCTTTCCTCTTATTTGGCCACACTAGAAGCGTCTGCGCCATTTAACAAAAGTGTCATAAACTAGGGTGTTGTCGCCGAACAACGCTCCCAGACCGGTATGAATATCCTTGGCATTGCTTCCCTTCAAATGGAAAAAACTGATCACAGCATGTGCTTGGCACCGACGGGCGGTGCCATTTTTGTTTCGACTCCCTAGCGGCGTTCCGATCTAATGTAGCACGTCATATTTAACTGTGCGGAAACTAGAGGAATGCGTGAACATGTTGATGCTTGTTTTGTTCCGTTTTGTTTAATTTTTGTGCCCATAATACGAACTGTATGAACGCCCCTCTTACATATGTATATCAGAGTTCTCCCCACGGTGGGCGGCACTGGCTTTGCCGCCCACCGTGGGCGGCAAAGCCAGTGACTGACCGCCCACCACTCAACTTTTTTATGCAGTGGGATGACGATGCGATTTTGCCTGCGCACATGGCTGCCGACCGTCGCCGTCGCAGCAGGTCCGCGCACCGCCACGTTATCGTTCGCCATCGCATCGCTGACTGCCGCCACCGCCACACTGCTTCAAAAAGCGCGGGCGCTCGGCGTGTTTCTTTTTTTTTTTCATTTTTCCTTTTCCTATTTCCTCCGGCAGTGCCCGGGGGGGATAAACATATGCGACGTCCCCCCCCCCCCCCCCAAAAAAAAGATGACCCCCCCCCCCCCCGGTAATGTCCACCCCTCAGAAATTCCTGGGGAGAACCCTGGTGTATATATATTTTTCTGATCTGTCAAAAATGCAATGCTGGGTCCATTCACTTCGCGTCACACACACACACACACACAATCGTGAACAAGTTCATTACACAATGTCACTTGATTTTTCTTTTTGACTGCAAAAATTTATTGTTGCTGTTTTTTGTTTTTTTTTTCGTGTTCTGCGTGTTAGTATAAGCGCTTGCGGCCAGAATAATGGAGGTTTCACCTTAGTTGAACCATGATAGGCCGGATAAAAACTTTGAAAACACTTAAGCTTCGCCTTTAAGAGTTGAACGCGAGAGCGTCATCGGGTCCCGTTCGCACCGCCTTCTCATTCGCTTCTCATACTCTTCCTGCCAGTGAGCAGGAAGTGCGGCGTGAACAGTAGCGGTAGCGCGTGCCAGTGAGCAGTAGCGCGTCTGACTCGCACCGATGGGTCATGGGTTCGAATCCCGCCTAGAATTCTCGAAATTTTTGCTTGAAGGCAAACGATTTACTTTATAAAGTGAAATCATTCGGGACATCCGGCAATTTTAGTTCGCATTACATGTCATGTTTTTCAATCACTCATTCCACGCGTGACGTCGCGTTTCACTTGGGCGTTGTGGGTTGTTTGAAATTGCCACGGCAGGTCATGTGGCTGGGACGTCATGACCCCATCGACCAATCAGGAGTTTCTCGTCCCAACGCCACCAACGCCGACGCCGGCTTTTCTGCGACACGAGCTCCTTAACGCTACCGCGTTAAGAACTGCATTATGGATAAAGCTGGAATGGACATTTTGACGAGTTCGTAAGAGTTCGTATCAATACGGAATGCTGGGCCATTTGGTATTGGGATGTCAAGGACACGGTAGCGCTTTCAGACGAGGAGGAAGAAGAGGACGAGATAAAGAGATCTGGTGTAGGTTGTGTTAGCGTTGCGTCCAAAGACCTGTTTGATAAGGAGTTACAGTTAATGTGAGCGGCGGCAAATCCTGGGGTTGGGTAATTGTGATAAGACTGTAGCGCGCATATATGTCCCATTTCCACGTTGATTAAACAGTTGCAATCAGCGCTGGTGTGTGTCAAATCTCTTCATCGTCCTCGTCTATACTCCGTTTCACCTTATGTTGTACCACAGACAAGGCTAGAAGCGCGAGCTCATGGCGTTGGGAGCTTGTGCCGCCGAGATGTGCCCCCAGAGCAAGGAGCTCTAGGGTGCCTACATGTCTGTCTGTTTGAGGGTGAAGACATCCATTGTTGCCCTGAGTGTGCCAGCGCGTGACGCTCTCGCGCACTCGGTGCGTGACTTGGTCGGTAAAATGGCGTCTATGCATTAGCCAAAGCTACGCGCTCGTGCTGAGTGACACAAGATTGCGCGCTTTAAAATGCATAAAAAAGCGATTGGGCGAAAAAATGGCTGAGATGTCACCACTCAAGCAAAAGCGCGTATGTATGAAGGCACTCTAAGGAGCTCGCGCTTGTAGACTTTCCTGCGATACATCATAAGGTGAAACAGAGTATAAAAGTGTTACTATGCTTTTGGTAAGAGTTCATAGTGAAAAGCAGCGCGACTGGGACGAGGAGGAAGAACAGAGATAAAGGTAGGGTTGCTAACCGCAACTGAGCTCTATAGCACTTGCTAACAACGCGGATTTGAAAATATTGCGTGCAATTTTCAACTGCTCCTGGAGACAAATGTCCCAGGCGAGCTTTGTATAAAATGCTTTACAACTGGGTACATTTATGTAGCGGGAATTTGGTCAGTCCTTTAGAAACCTGGCGGAGATACTTTTGTCTTTGGTCCACGTGTCGTGCAAATAAGCTTGAAATATTTCTGCAACATTTGTGTATTTTGCTTAGTTTTATCGTAGATAAAAATATATCACATTAAGTTTGTTTTATTAGCGTAAAATTGACGAAGTCACTCAATATTCGCCCAACTTTTTACGAACTTGTAGGTATCCTACAAGTTCGTAAAAGTTGGGCGAATATGAGTGACTTACAAGCGAATCATGATGACCCAGACGTGACTTTCACGAAGACGGTTCACCAAGTTATTCTGGTGGCCTTGTATTGTTCGGCTAAGCTTTTTTTATCGATTGTGTTTGGTTGGATACGGAAACATGTGTACCATGCAAACTTGTAGCGGACAGTTCCTTTATTCGCAGGATTCTTTTTATAATTATTTCCTTCGGTGAAAGTGAACTGAAATTCCGCCGAACGTACATGCAACCTTCAGTGAAAACTAATACTTCCTTCGCTATGTTCATTATTTTTGCTGTCCCCGAATTCGGCATAACTGTGCAATGCTTCCCATCGTTCTACGACTGATGGTACTTTTTGTTTTGCTTTTTCTGAGCACAAACGGTCGCACTGGTGCTCGAGAAACATTCTTTGTATAAGCAAGGCAACAAAAGCAGCCAATAGCGCACGTGCCTCATCATTCACCGTCAAGCGCATTTTATCGACCTATTTATCAACGATATCCCAGCATTTTCTCCCCAGTTCAAAGCAAACAAAGGCCCGGATGCCTCCGATCGTTCATCTGGGGCATGAGAGCGGAGAGCTACGTTCACGGTAACGAGCGAGGCGACTCCCGTAAGCTCTACAAACTGTTTTTTTTTTCTGTTTCTTTTTTTCTGGTGATGTTGTGCACTTGTCACGGAGTTTACTTGGCACGCTCGATAGCGCTCTGAACGAGACAGGGAACTGAATATAGACGTCGTTTGCCGCTACCGATTTTTCTGTGACCATGTTTGAAATTGGCTCTCGCTTAATTGTCGCTCGCTGTTTGCTTTTTTATCTACATACTTCATTCGTCTAGTAATTTGGTTCAATGAGGACGTCTGAAGGCGGGCCGAAGAGAGCCCTCGTTTGTCTTTGCTGTGATCAGTGTCTCTTGCATGTTTTATCTTGCGTGCTCGCCTTCAGAGCGAACGTTCGGCATACACACGCACGTGAAGATATGATTTTGTCTTTCATGCAGCTTATTCGTATAGCGTCGTTGAGTCCCGAATAAATAGGCGCGAGTATTTTAACATCCTCAAAAAACAAAAAACAAAACCTTTTTTTTTAATTTAGTTTCTTTGCTGCTGCGAAATTTTGATCCGATCACAGATCGACAGCCTTTTCTAAACACTCGCATCTTTGTACTTTGGTACGTTGCTATGAAAACAAACCAAAAATAACCCAAGTATAAAGCTGCAAAAATACTTGAAGTCGTTTATTTTTTCGCATCCTAAAACCTTCGCGGGATGTATGGTGGACAGAGAATGCCACCTCTAAAGTAGGTCGCTTCATATTGAGTCTTGAGTGTTGTCATAGTTTTGAGCAGGACGATGTTCCAATATATCCTCGCGATTTCTTCCATGACAGATGTCCGCACTGGAAGTGGTAATGTCGTCTAAAAAATCATGCACAGGAAGTGAAAAAAAAAAGTTGGACTACTGTTTGTTTTTTTCTCTTATATAGGAATCGGGCATATATGACCAAACTTTCACCTAACCGTACGTGACGTCACAAACTTCCCTGAGGACTACTGCCGCCTCAAACAACACCATACGCATAGCTAGCTGCTCCACTGCACTCGACGAACCCGTTAGAAAGCGCAACGCCGGCGTTTGACTGTCACATTCGAAGGCGTTCGACGAGTGCAGCGGAGACAAAGGCAGCCATGGCTTTCGGTCTACCCACTAATCCTACCAATCAGAGCTCGGCGTTCTAACGTCCCCTCTCGCCTCCTCCTCTCCCTCAGTTTTGCGGCGCATAGGGACGCCGAAAAATTAATCGCAAAGCAAGAAGTTCGGGCATAATAAACCATGCCCCCAGTTTCTAAGTAGCGTTGCCTAAGGGCGTTCGAGAATATGGGCGGGGAGAACAAGGACAACAGGGTGGAGAAAAGGGCTTTTACGCCATACGACTGGAACATTATCTTGGATCAATTGGCACCGTTTGATACTCTAGTAAGGTTGACATTCCTTTTTATATATATTTTGCTCGAGAACTCCGGCAAGCAGAAGGAGACTCGCTAGACTTATATTCCAACACCTGTCAGGCCGGCCGCCGCTCGAATGGCACCAGCCAAGTTGAAATCAAGCCGTACATGACGTTGGATGGATCTTCTGGCAACTACATAGTTACCAGAGGAGTCTAAATTGCGTACGAAAAGTAGACGTAAGGACGCCGAGCTCTGATTGGCTGATTGAAAATGAATAGTGGGTAGACATCAATGCTAGATGCCTTGAGGTCTACCCGCTAATTTTCTCAATCAGCCAATAAGAGCTCGGCGTCATTCTGACATCATCGTAACCCTTGTGCAAGAAGACGAACTTGCGCTCCGTATAGGATCGCAGCATTCGCCTCCGTTTCTCAATTTTTAAGTGAGAGCAAAAAAAAATAAACTGTTTGTTTCTACCTGCACCACCAGACGGTATAACAGGCTTAATCCAATTTAAAATAAAAAAGGAGAGCCGTATTTGGCCAAAAGCTTCTTTAGTTCTTAAAGCCAGTTAAAAGAAAAACAGGGAGGCAGCTGAACCTTGGCATTGTGGTGAACTTGGAAAAATCTTGCAGGCATTTATGATTATTTGTGTTGTTGTTTTTTCTCTTTGATATTAAGGTACTAATTGTTGTTCCGCTTGGGCTTACCTCTTGTCTTTTGTTTTCTGGACGACGAGGAAGTTGTCTTCTTGCTTAGAATTTTCGTAGTGGAATAAATTGAATTGGAAAGAATTTAAAAATCTATTGCATTTTAACGTTATTTTTTTTTCTTACTAACTATGTATATCTGTGTATCTTTGTACTCTCACTAACTATGTATATCTGTGTATCTTTGTACTCTCGTGTATGCTTTCATTTTATTTATTAATTGTCTTTCTCCTTATTTTTATGTTTTTGTTGTTGTTTGTTTGTTGTTGCTTGTTTGTTGTTGTTTTTGTTGTTGTTGTTTTTTGGGGGGAAAGAGATTATTTTATTTCTTCGTTCGTCTATAAGAATGCCGGAAAATAAATCACTAAGCAAGCAGCGTGAACATAATGAACCCCGCCCAGCGTTTCTTAAATTGTCAGTGACTGCCACCCTATCCAACCCTATCTACCGTGCCTCCCAAACTACGAAAGCGCCGGCCAAAGAAGTTTTATGTACCGAAACAAGCACCCAACTCGACTACGGACACGCGGATTCCCATTAGAAGGTCACGCAAGAGACAAGCGCGCGAGGACCATAAGGGAGTCCGATGAAGCGCGAGTGAGTCCGGCTTCCTCTGGAAAGGGATTCTATCAGCTCGCTCATACCCTTCCTTTAACCGCCCGCGCCAGCCGTAAAATCGGCCCCGGAAACTGCGGATGGGACGTTAAACGCCCGCACAATTAATTTGTTTTTTGGCACTTACAGTTCTAGTTGAGCAGTTAAGTGGGCCGGGGAACGAAGGAAGGGTTTGCACGCGCCGCGTCCTCGGGTTGAATATGCATGAGATGGCCCTCGGACTAGTCTTCTCGGTAATGTGGGGAGCGTGGCCAAGGTGTCCAGCCACTTCGCTCCGGGGCGCATATGGCCCTTGTTTGTAGGGCCCCTGCTTGTTTGCGCCCCCTGATGACGCCCCGTGGAATGACTTCCACCGGAAGTGGATCTCGGAGTGACTTGGATGGTTGGAGGCCGCGGAGCCGAACTCTGCGTCCGGTTGAGAAAGATTCCTCGTGTTCAGGCTGCCTTGACGCGATGTTTGCCGAGCCTGAACGCCCTTTATTTGGGAGCACAAAGCGTAAATTATTTCTTATCGCGGAACTTTCTTGGGCAGAAGCTTCAGCTAACCCCTCTCACGGACAGACGTCACAAAAAATGCCTTGTGGGGAGCCACCTTCAAGCCTCCCCGTCTTCAACCGGCAAGAAATTTGCGTATTTGTCAAAAGGCGTCCAGGGCGAAAGGTCACTTCGAATGGTTGGAAAGGAGCCCTACTGCCAGCGTAGAGTCTTCCTTGCGCTCTTAATCACATTTGCTTAAATGTTCGCTGGCTATAAAAATGCGCGTAGCATGCAGTTATTCTTGTACCTTTGCGCTAAATAGCACGTTGATGTTCATGTGGAACCTAGTGTTACTAGCTTCCGTTCCAGCAAAGTTCTCAGTAAAAATATGTTTCAAAACACAAAGAAATTCGGCCTTTCCTACAATCAATATGCCACGTATGTTTTCGGCAAAACTAGAAAATGTTCTCTGAAAAAATAAATTATTGAAGTTTATGTGAACCGCAAGAAACGGAAATTTTAGGTCGTTTTTTATCGTGCGACACACACCCATTCTAATGCACGGCACCTTTTCCGTTAAACGATATTAGTATCGTGAGCTCGCGCTGCCACTTCAAGGCATATGCTTTGAAGGCCGGTCTTGGGCCTACCAAAACGCTTGACCCAAGAACATAACAAATATAATTGTTTGTTTCCTCCCTCGCGATCTATAACAGTCCTGTCCTTCGTGCCCTCCCTTCGGCTTCCAAAACCGCGTTTCAATGATGTACCCCAAATACAGCAACACCGACGAAAAACACCGCGATCGAAGGTCCCGCCACTCACGCGAGCACCAACACCCATAGCTTCGCGTCCCCGGACCAAAACTCGGGGTCTCTTCTTATCATTAACGACCCCGGGCATACATGTACACCCGAGTTGGAAACAAACTACAGCGACTAAGCGCTGCGCGATCACAAATCACGGGCGAAATCATTGTCCAGTGCCCGCACACGCGCGTGCACACACGCACTCACACACGCCCCCGGGGACGCGGACGTGTGTTCCCGTTGTGCACTTCGGTCGCTGCGACTACAGCACGGACGCTCGCGTGACAGCCACCACAACTCTTGGTCCGCACTCGAAGAGAAACAATGCATCCGCGGTCTTTGTGTTGCTACTCCCAGGGTACAGAGCAGCGCGCTATTGCTAGCGACGACGATATAGGCGCCGAGTTGTTGCTACATCTCGCGACGCTCTATTCGGAGTCGGTATACTAGACCGCACGGTTGCTACGAAACACGGACC
The DNA here is from genome assembly GCA_037355805.1 of Ixodes ricinus. NCBI lineage: Eukaryota > Metazoa > Arthropoda > Arachnida > Ixodida > Ixodidae > Ixodes > Ixodes ricinus. The sequence goes on from JAZHYW010037661.1 coordinate 31,000, forward strand.
ATTATGAAGGAGCGTCCGTGGCTGTCGATCCCTCCGGCAGCGCCGTGTCTCTTTCTTTTGTCCGCCGGGGAAGATGGATCTCCACGAAGGAGAAAAGAGGCGGGATGTCCAGCTAGCATGGGCCGGGGATGATGGACCCTTGGGTATCTTTGTTTATGTTTGGGCGGTTGCCTGTTGCCCCGCGAAAACAAAGGGGTCATGCTGTAAGGTGACGAAAGCGTGATGCGATTATCCGCGATCGTTGAGGGTTTAGCGATATGTGCACCCGGCGTCATCCAGGCGGGGATCGGAGTGGGCTGGATATACACTCGCTGACCCGGAATGGGCAAAAAGCGGGCTCGAAAGAGGATTGTCCCGTGCTCAAAGAGAAACAAAAAATTGATTTGTAAGCCCTTCGGAACATGGTTGCGAATAGTAGGATGTCCGAAATCTGGAGTGTGGGTGTATTTGTTAGAACTTGTCTCTTAACTGGCTCGAAGGGTTCTAAACCCCGAAGTTTTGGATCCTTATAAGGGCTCTGAGATGTGAGTTATAATTGCTTCTACAAATCACAACTAAAAAAAAAAAAAAACTTCTGTACTAAAATTATAAACTTGTATTAGGGTCAGCCTTAATCTTAGCTAAAAAGCATAGGCTCAGAAAATAAAGAATTGATCGGTAAAAAGAGAAAGCTAAAACGAGCGATGTTTGTTGATGTGTTTTGTAGTGTCTCTTATTGACTGGGCAACTCAGTTTAATAGGGAGTTTAAGTAAATCCCTCCGATAACTCCGATAAGGATACCCGATACTCCGTCAGCTCATTTGCGCATGCACCGTGTCGTTATTGGATATCGGTCACGAAGTTAACGGAACAGTCTTCTCCGCTTGTATACTGTACGCTATAACTGAGACTATCAACCGTATGCGTTAAAATAAACTACCGTGATTTTGGCTTTACTATACACTTCCAGCCAATATTCTTGGTTAGCTCTTTCTCTCTACATATATCTCCCTCCTTGTCACGTACACTCTCTTTGTAGCGAAAATACTGATTTTCCATTATTAATTTTCCATCTCCTTCACGGTATTGAAAAGTGCAACATCTTTATTTTCCGGTATATGAAAATGATATGAAGGGATGAACGGAGGGGCCCGAAACACGTTCGCAACTGTAAAGCTTGATGAAGTTCCAAGGCATTAGAAGCTCAGTTGCAGAGAGAAAGCAAATAACGCAGTCACGAAATTTGTATAGCATACAGTATCAATATGACTTCAAGTAAAGTTAAGCAGGAGCTTTCATTTGGTAAAACATTAAACTTACTCTCCGATACAATTGACAAGAAAACAGCCCAGCGACGGAGGCATACCACGCATTTGCCTTAATCATTAGCGCGTTGTAAAACAAAGTATCTTAAAATATGGCAGGTCCTTGTTTATTCGCTTGAACGGAGAATAGTTGCAAAACTGTAGGTTGGATTTGTAACTGTTTAGGAATAACTTCAGTATTTGTAGAATAAAACGTACGTTTCCAGCTGTTTTAAATTAGCTCTTTTCCCGCGACATCAACCAAAGTTTTACACAATGCAGCTAACACATGCATCACACCTGCACTCCATGTAAACTTTTTTCCCCAAAACGTTGGGGAAACGTGAGAACACGAGACTGTTTTTAACAGCTTCTCTTCACGCTACATCGCCATCTACATCTATTCGGATGTCGATGTCGCGTGAAACCAGGTGGTTCAAAATAGTTGGTTACGCATGTTTTATTCTCTCCGTATGCCGAAGTTAGTTCTCGACAGTCGGATTGAAAGCCCGCTTATAACCTCTATCCTGCGTTAAAAATACGATGGCTAAAAATGAAGTACCGTAACCGATGACCAACATCTTCATCTAGTTTTCGAATAGATGGAGACTAGTAGAATTAGCCAAACAGATTTCTGGCTCTCTTACTGTCCGTGTTTAAACATATAAGACTCGTTAATCGAAAACAATAGGAACATACTATAGCAGTTTTTCTTAACCTTGAATGGAAAAAAAAGCATATATGAACCGAAGCGGTATAAGGCCACTTCTTCCGATTGAGCGCCAGCCAGTTCCGGCTGAATGGTGAGCAGAGAAGTTATCAATTTGGGAGTTGGATGAAACTTGGGAGACGAAGTGAGAGAGATAAAAAGACAGATTCATTTTTTATGGTAAAACTATAAACAGTCATGGGCAGTGACAATGACCGTGTACGTCTGGCGCTCCAACATTCAGACAGTCGTTCAGAAAGCTTGCAACCATATACGGTTTTCACTTAAAATACGTTCTTCCGCTGAACCCCCTTTTGGAAAAGCGCAACCACAAAAATCAGCAGAACCCATCCTTTGGGAATGATTATCTACGTTAATGCGAATAGCATCAAACGGTGCGGAGTTATGCGCGTTCGTCAGGTGGCCGGCACACTCTAGATACGCCAGCCCACTCTTGAGGCGATTCTAAATTTGTTGACACTTTCACAGCCCTGCGCACGATCTCCGCAGCCCAGCACGTGCGTTTGTGTCACTTAGGAAGGCGAGCAAAGCACGCGCCATACGCACAAACACTCAAAATGGTACCGACCAGACTTTCTGGCGTTCAGCTAGTCTCAACCAACGGTACTCTAAACGGTTGTTTATATCTTTGCCATATGGACGCGCTTACAGCGCTGTCACAGCTACGGCGCGCGCGCGTTCCATGCACGAGGGCTCATTCCGCTCTCGTGGCTGAGCACGGCCGCTAGCTCACCCTCTCCCGCGCTCGGGAGAGGGTGATGTAGCGGCCGTGCTCCTGCCTCACAGCGAGCTGGAATGAGCCCTCGTCGCATGGAACGCGCGCTTACCGGTCAGCCGTGACAGCGCTGTAAAGCGCGTCCTATCGGTAAAGATATGAGACAACCGTTCCGTTAGTTCTTCGGTTGGTTGAGACTAGCCGAGACGCCAGAAAGTCTGGTCGGTACTCATTTTGATGGTTTGTGCGTATGGCGCGTGCTCTGCTCGCCTTCCTAAGTGACGCAGAGCGCGCGTGCTGGGCTGGCGGAGATCGTAGCGCAGGGGCTGATGAAATTAGAATCGCCGGGCGAGTGGGCTTGGCGTATCTAGAGTTGTGCCGGCCACCTGACGAACGCGCATAACTCCACCGCTTGATGCTATTCGCATTAACGTGGATAATCATCCCCAAAGAGATAGGGTTCTGCTGATTTTATATTTATTTATCGACCCGCGGCGTAAGAGGTTAGATAGCCAGATAGATAGATACATAGACGAAAAGTGCGTGAAGTAGCCAAAGAATGCTGTTTGCATTAAAAAGTACGCTTACAACAGCCAAATTGACCGTGCTTTCGTCACGTGACTTGACCACGTGACCCATAGTGGCCCCAACCACGTGATCCGCGTGAACATAACCAGCCGTGCCCTGTGTCTCTTAAGCAATCGGTAACTAACAACAATTTTGTGGGGTATAACCACATTATTTCCCTCCCCCGCAGGACGGTCACGAAGCCGAGCCCGGCAAGGGAGTCCGAACATTGGACAAGTTGAGCGGCGGCGAGTACATCCGGGCCCTGCACCGGCTGGGCGGCCGCCGCCTAGACAAAATCAGCGGCGGCGAACTGCTCAGGGCGATGCCGGAGTCTCAAGACAGGTCGTCCGGCGAGGTGCTGCGGTCCATGGGCGGGCCCTACGCGCTCAGGCGCCTCACGGTGCCCAGAGGCCTCGACAGAATCAGCGGCGGGGAGTACATCCGGGCCATGGGTTCGTCTGGCTTCCCAGCCGGGCCTGCGTCGGCCAAGAGGTCAGTTCCTTCGGAGCGCTCCTGCATGCAGGCCGGTTCACGCATACATGGCAGCGCTCACTCAGCCGCTCACTCAGCGCTATGCACCGAGAAACAAAGGGGGGGGGGGGGGAGGAGACGAGAGGGGACGTCAGGACGCCGAGCTCTGGTTGTGGGTAAACCGTAAAGTTAGGTGCCTTTGTCTGCACTGCCCTCGGCGAACGCGTTAGAACGCGGAATGCCGGCGTGCGGCGTTTGGCTCTCGCATTCGAACCAGTGGCGGATCCAAGGGGGGGGGGGGGGGGGGGTGCGACGGTGGCAGCCGCCTTTCCCAAACGAAGTCTACCCCCCCCCTCCCCCTTCCCGGAGGGCAATTTGACATGACATGGGTGGACCCGCCTGTGCACAAGAAAGAATGGGAGAATAGTATCCTTACAAATTTTCCGCCCCCCCCCCAAAAAAAAAACGGAGTTCTGGATCCCCCCTGATTCGAACGCGTTTGAAGAACGCAGTGAAGACAAAAGCAGCTAGTTTTATAGGTCTACCCACTAATCATTTGAACCAGGGCTTGGCGTCCTGGGGCCCTCATTTACACAACAGGACCAATGGACCGGGGTATTGCCGTTTGCTGTGATTGATCAGCGGTGCGGAGCTGGCCAATCGCAGCAGACGGCGATGTCCCGGGCCCTTGGTCCCACCGTGTAGATTAGGGCCCCTGACGTCTCTGCACAGGCTCACGTCTCCTCCTCTCCATCAGTTTCTCGGCGCATAGACGCAGCGCTGACTTTGTGCTGTATCGGCGCTCCGTTGCACGTGACTCCACCTTTTCCCGCTTGGACGTACAATGCAGCTCAAACTCGGCGCCATGTAAGCGCCGACAGATGTGTTGACGCAGCGTCTACTTTGCGCCATCTCAGCGCCGCGCTACATGTGTGAACCGGCCTTTACAAGGCCGGTTCACACATACATTGCAGTGCTAATTTAAGGAACAGCACTGAAGGCCGGTTAGCTCATCTGCCTTTTACCGTGACGAGTGCGTTGCGATCTCTTGTAGCCTCTGGCACACTGACGCCATCTACCGTGCGACCCTGGAGGACTTCAGACCTGCGATAGATTTTTATAATTGTTTACGCATATGTTCTTCATCGCGAGCTTGAAATAATTATGACAATTTTGTCGGCGTCTATTTCTTGTAAATAGCGCGTTATCACCGGCTGAACTAATCACGGTCAGTAAATGTGGCGTGATCCTGAGCTTTTTATGTGTGTGCGTGCGTGATTGATCTACTCGTATAATAAAACGCAAAAGGACGACGAGCGCCTGGACGTTGCCCTTTTGGCGCTGTTTGATTGGTTCCATCGAAGCCCCGGCTGCATGCTGTCGGACTTCAGAAGTGTTCCAAGTCCACCCGATAGATGGCGTCAGTGTGCCAGAGGTTACAAGAGATACCATATCACACTCGGCACAGCCAAACGCAAATGTGTGAGCCAGTTTTAACTTCAACGTAACTTAGCACTGATGCCACGCTCTATCGGAGCTATATATCATTGACCTAACGCAAAGTCAGCGCTGCGTGAGCATGGGTCAGCGGCATTTCTAGCGCTCACTAATAGCGCTGACGTATAGCGCTGTAGCGTATGTGTGAACCGGCCTTTGGGAAGAACAATAACAGAGCTGACTGGTTCAAATGGGCAGCACGTCGAACCGCTCACGTGCATCGACATGTGTACCACCAGGGTATATCGCGGAGTACCACAGGAAGTCTAGAGTGTGACGATGTCGGAAAACACATTTAGAAGAAAACGCGGTTCGCGCTGGAACAATGAGATTGGTTCGCATGTTTGGCTCGAGAACGTTCTTCAGGGCCTCGTCATTGGCTAAGAGATTCGTCGTTAATCGCGATGATTGGTTCTCAACGTACTCTTGTAGTTTGATTTGTAAAAGACGAATGCATCGGGTACGTGTTTTAGGGGGACCAGAATTTAAAAGAACTTGCTTTAATACTTTCGTAGCTTAAGAGCTAAGAGGTCACTGTAGCCACTGGAAAAAATGCGAAATTGATTAATTAATTAGCTTATTAACGCAATAATTAACTAACATTCTTTTTTTCTTTTGGGGGAGGGGGGGCGAGAAATAAGGAACAACAGTATTTTAGTTTAGACGTGGCGTGAAATTTTGATTATAACTTTGTAGTGATCTCAAAAGGTCGAGAAATGACATCCTTGTACCAGGGCCGGCTTGCTATACTTCGTCTCACCTTAGACTGGACTATTGTTAGCCGCGCGTGCTAAAAGCGCGAGCTAGTTGCTTCGAATGAAGCCTCGGCGGCTGAACGAGCGCTCGTGCAGCGAGTGCTCCAGTCAAGGCAGTCAAGGCCAGCCGCCCGCGCTAGCACAGCATTCGCGGTTAGTCCATGCTAAGGTGAGACCACAGTGGGTGAGACGAAGTATAAAAAAGCGTCTCAGCTGAGACTGGGTGAAAGAAAGCAATGCGAAGGCTGGGGCGCGCGAGCGTGTTGGGACGCGGTTTGAGTCCCACTCAGCTCGTGCGCTGGCCTTGACAGTGCTTTCTTTTCCTGAGTCTCCGCTGAGATGCTGTTTCTATACTCTGTTTCATACTTAATATACAACGCTGTCAAAGCTACTGGCGCGAGCGTGGGACTTGATCTCGTTGATCATTTGCACGCCTTCTCGCGCAAACGAAACCATAGATGAAGCCACGCGCTCGCGCCAGTAGCTTTGACAGCGTTGCACGCTAAGTATGAAACAGAGTATAGCAAGCCGGTCCAGAGTTCAAACCGAACCTAAGCCACCAAAGAGCGCCAGTGACCTCGATCCCTCCGCCCTGCGCCTGCTGCGCAGCCCGTATGTCGGCGCCGCAGGTGACCTCAGCAGTCCTCATATCAGTGCAAGGGTTCTTCGTATAATAATGTTCAATTTTCGCAAGTTCATTTTCGCTCGTAGTTTTTGTTCCAATATGAGTTTGTTTCTTGATAAAAAGGCGGCTAAGCTGAACTTGAGATATACCTAATTTTGAAGGTTCTTCTTGCAGAGTGCAAAAAGTTGAAAATATGCCAAGACATTTTAAATGTTCCGCAGTTAACTGCAAAAACGACAAGACATTCAATTTTTCATTTTTTGTGCATCGCCAGTTTAGTCTGTAGGTGGGTTAGGACTCTGCATGCTTAGAACTTAATTTAAACTCCAGGCACTTTAAGTTTTTTGGCGTCGTAAACACCAGGGAAATTTATGCTTGTTCCACGCGCACGCGGCATCAAGTTTGCATTGCCTTAGGCTGTATTTTGCAGCATAAAACTGTCGCGATCGCAAGTGTTCACTCGACATGTGCATTGTCATCTCGTAAGATACACACAGTAAAAACTTTTGTTAAAAAAAGCAAAGAAAAAGCACGCATTTTGTTTTGTGGTTATAATATTAGGTCATTAGCGGATTGGTGAAGGTGACCGCGACAGTGCGTATTAGACAATATTAAACTGTACCATTGCAAATTCTGTGTTTGTGCCAAGGGCTCTTGTCGTGTTTGTTTTTTGTTTTCTTCTTTACTGTGCCAAACTTTTTCGCATGACAAGCGTGCACGTGCCATTAAGAAAAGCGAATGCTGTTCACGCGTAATTTTGTTCATTTTTAGCGCATCTGATGAGGATACTACCTCTGGGACGATTGTAACGACGGGGTAGGTACACCATGCACTAAACCCCGCGAAAAACAGTTTAAAAAATAAAACGCTCCGGACAACGTTGTGCAAACGCAGAATGAAAACGCAGAGTTTAAGAGATTTTACGCCACACGGCCGTAAACAGTCGCAAGTGAGTGAACCAGCCTTAAGGCCCACGGTCGTAAAGAGTCGCAAGTGTGTGAACAAGTCTTAAGGCTCACGGTCGCAAGTGTGTGGCGTTGAATACAGTAGTGTCCTACTTACGGACAGATTCAATCACGGCTCGACATTTAACAGACACAGCGAAACTTCAGGCCCAAATTCGGTGCTTTGCAGGTTCCAGTTGCTCTCTTATTCAGACACAGAATCAGCGGCTCGATATTTACGCTACGGCAGTCGCGGATATCTGTGGCGACGTCCTGCCTCGCTGTTCCATACGCGCTCCACGTTAATCGAATTCCAACACCACGCTTCTCTGAACCAATTCGAGATTCACCCGTATTTCTCAAACAACTTCGATACTGAGGCAATTATTAGCGTCAGGGATGGTGCACGGTCAAAACACACTATATAGGATCTACAGCGGGAACCGAATGCGCTTTCGTTGTGTATACAGCGAACGAAACGCATCGTATATTGATCTCCTTCATTAAAAAGGGCACGCGAGCCCCCCCGGCGCGAGAAAGCTGTCGACGAAGGATTCGGAGAACGCACAGAGTTCAGCACGGCCGTTAGATCATTTCCTCTAAAGAAAAAAGAAAACGCCCGTGATTTTATTTATTTGCTGAACAAGGAGGCAGCCAATCAAGCCGAACAACGGAATGATCACTGCAGCGAGTGACACAGCTCGGAGTACGATTAGATCGGGAAAATTTGAAATGCGCTAAGACAATCAAAGAGCAAGTGAAAAGCTAACTCACTGTCCCTAAACACGTTACTTTCTTTTTTATTCATTTTTTGTGCTTTGACAAGGTTTGCTTATGACGTCATCGTTAGTGGATCTCCGACCCGCCCCAAGCGGCAAACACCTGAAGCTCGACGAAAGCCGCCGCAAACGGCAGACGCGTCGCCGCGCGCTGTGCGTTGCGCTCGTTGTGAGGAACTACAAGACGCGCGTCGATTATGCTGACGCAAGGTAGGTGGCGCTGAGTGGATCCACTGGTGATGACGTTTGGGGCTGGTGGTATGCCAAAGTTACTAGATTACCTCAGTTGTGGAACTCCCGCGGAAGAGGATAACTCCCCCCCCCCTTTACTCACTTCAGTCCTCCTCCCGTCGTTCGAAGCGCAATCTAGATTTTCGTTTACGAACTGTGGGTTCAATAGAGTACGGAGAAGCGCCATCTAGACGCTCCGCTTCGAAACATACCTATCCCAAAGAATACACTGCAGTTACCAAGGAAGATAGAAGGGTAGGAGAGGGCATGACGTCAGCCGCGTATCCTCCACAAGCCTCACAAGGAAGGTTTGGATCCTTGTAAGGTCGACATTGACATCTTGCATTAGACAAACGCATTGTCAAAAGCGTTCATAAATCCGGGTGTTTTGCGTGCAAATCGTCGAACCGCTCTAATTTTTTTTTATCTGCCTCGGAGAATTGAGAATTGACCGCCGTCTGCAACCAAGCGGGATATGCCAGGTTATTGTCTGCATCCGCGGCATGGCGCAAGGTGACACCGGTCGATCCTCAACTCTCCGTGGCAGATAAAAACGATTAGAAAGGTTCGACAATTTGCGCGTAAGTCATACGCATTTGTGAACGCTCTTGGCAATGAGTTTGTCTAATGCAAAGTGTCGAGGTTGGCCTCGGAAGGATCCAAACCTACCTAAACAATCCTACCAAAAGGTATCCGATCAAGATCGGGTGCGGCTGCTTGACTGCTGGCGACGAGGCGGTAACATCAGGCAACTTGCTAAAACAGTAGGAATTAACGTGGAAACTGCTTGGTCAATTGCGCAGACTGACAGAGGTGAACCGAAACTCAGAGAAGGCTCAAAAAAGACATTCGACTCCGATGATGTGGAGGATCTGGCAGCTATAGTGGATGAACACCTCAGCATATATGCCGAAGCAACTCAAACAAGAGCTTGAAGCAACTGGACCAGGTATCAAAATCAGCCAATCTACAATTTAAAGACTTTTGGATGGACATGGTTACACAACAAATCAACTTTCTCTGCAGCCCGTGGACCAAAATCGTGATGACGTAAAAATTGCAAGAAAAGAATGCGCTTCGTGGCTGCAGGGGAACGACCCGCTTCAACTTTGATATTACGATCTTTATTCTTTATTCAATGATTACCCCGCAGTGCCCGAGGGCGTTACAGCAGGGGGGCAAACGTTGACGAGACAAACTTTAATACTGGGAGTAGTCGGAGGTTTGGGAGCTCAAAGCGTGGGAAGGACGCCGTCGTGAGAACGGCAGGTACCAGAGGGCCCAATATCAACATCCTCGCAGTCATGTCTGCTGACGGGTTCCTGTTTTGAAGAAGTGTGGGAAAAATGTCCTGGTTGACTTTCAGCGAATTTCTGGAGGAAGTTTAGAGGGAGATCTTGGCAACACCTCCTGGTCAGGATGCAGTCATTATATTTGATAATGCTCTCGCACACCGACGAGCCGCAGACGCCGCCTTGTCCGAGGGGCACGTTTTGAAGTACTTACCAATATACATGCCGTTCTTCAACCCAATTGAAGGGATATTGTCCAAGTTCAAGTCCGGCGTGAAAGCTTACCTGAGTGAGCATGGTGCAGCCGTACCACCTTAAAGGAACACCAATAGCAGATGCTCCAAACTGCGAGGCAAAAAGCAATCCAGAAAATTCTACGTGTTGATTGCGCGGCCTATGACCGCAATCATTTCAGGTGCATTGTGCCTGCCCTTCAAACCCAGGACATGTAACTCACATATTCGAATGTGGAATACACCCAGTCGAAAATCATCATCTTGATTGGCGATAAAAATGTTCATGCCATTGAAAGCATACATCTAATTTAAATTTAAAAATATTCCAACACGGTTTCAGTGTCAATGCTCTTGAAAATATTCGTTACTATTCTAAAAATGACAAAACGTCCCCACCAGTCAGTCACGAGCTTACGTGTTATGGTCTAAGAAATTCCTCAAAATTCAAGACAGAACCAGTCACGCAACGCGGATATACAGTGAAAAGTCATTCGTGGCTTGCAAGCAACTTAGACGTCTAAAACGGTTGTAATATATCAGTTAGTAGTCATAGTTAATTCACAGATATGAACGGATGAAATTGAGTGACTCTCGAATTAAAATGAATGGCGGTGGGATTAAATTGTTGACAACTTGGATTAAATTCATTGACACTTCTTTAAATTGGTGTACAGTCGGATTAAATTCGGGAACGCTCGAAATAAAAAAGCTGGCATTTAGATTATTATGAGCAGGAAAACCTGTAGACGCAACCTATAAAAATTTACAATAAATAGTCACGTATTCGACGAGTTAATAAAAATTTTAAAAAATTCAAACTAAAACTTAAGGACTGGCTCAGGGAATGTGGTTCGAGGAACTTCGACAGTCACGAGCGCTGTTTCCCGAAAGGGACTTACGCGCTCGGTCTTTCGGCGGTCATAAAAATTACGCTATATGGATTCCGTTATTTTCGTTAATGAAGATTAGCTTTACACTTCTTTTTTTTTTGCATATTTTTAATTCCGTATCGTTACAAGGACAAAAAAAGAAAAGAAAAAAAACGGGGGTAGCCTTGGGCAGCCGGTTCTCTATCCGCGATGCAGGCAGTAAAACCAAATCGAGTCTCACCGCGTATATCTTTACTTCAAGCTGGCTTCTTGCGGCGCGTGTTTCCGCCGACAACTTAAGAATCGCTAGGCGTGATCGAGAACCGAGCATAATTTCTAACGTTCCGCAGTCAATCGGGTTGAGTCACTAGCTGATAAGAGCGCCGGAAAAAACGAGTCATGAACATAAAAAACCACGGGCGTTGCGTTTCTTAAAGTCTCCGCGACAGCAGCCTGCATACGACAGCCTACCCATTTGACCGGAAAAGCCCGACACAAACTGACAGCTGTTTGTTCGTGCTAACCGCGTGCCCCGCTCCGCGTGCATACGTGCCCCCTCCCGCAGGTTCGACTCCCTGAGCGGCCTGACGTTCGGCGGTGACCAGCACGCGGCGCGGAAGCGGTGGTACGGCCACGGGGACTTCGACGAGATCGACAACGTGGGCTGGCCGGGCTTCACCAAGCGCAACTTCGACGAGATCGATCGAACGGGTTTCGAGGGATTCTACAAGCGGGCCGCCAACGCCGCCGCCGCTGCACCGGCTGCGCGCGAAGACTAAGCGGCGGACAAGCTGGTCGGCGCAACGGTCCCTCGTCGTGGCGCGCGCCATCTCCTGATTTGCCGTCAGCCTTCGTCGCCCCTCGATGCTCGCTACTTTGCTCAGGTGAGAGACAAGCTTATTCGAAGCATGTTGGCCTTTTACATCTGTGTGCTTCGTTACATGTCCGCAGAAAGTGTTTGTGTGAACAATGTGACCGTCAGACAATGAGGGAACACCGCCTCAGATAGTGTCTCCAGATCTGTCGTTTGTATGCGATGTATTAGAGCAGTTGTGTGCGTGGCCTAAAGAATCCTGGGCATTCACTTTCCTGCGGGGCATCCGGGTATACAGCCTAGGAAATCTGGAGCGTCTTCTTTCCCGCAAAGCACTTTGGAGAGCCAATCGCTGCACTCTGTAGAGGGAACTCGGCGAATGACGAAGCTGTAGATATGTTGAGACCTTAAAAAGAAACAGCCTGCTCTGTGGCATTGATTACGGTGAATTGTCATGCACAATGTCAATCAGGGACTTTTTTTTTAAGGTAACCGTATTTTCAGCTTTTGTAGATTGCAGCGATTACCTCTCCGATGTACTTTGTAAAAAAATTAATGCGGACAGTTTTTTGTTTTATTATTATCGCAGCGTTTGGACAGGACCGTTGTTTATAGAGACCGCTGGTAACGGGTTTAGCGGGGCTTTATTTCATGGAGACGTTGGCAGTTGCCCGGTGCCGAGGAAGATAAGTTTAAATCAATCAATCCACTTTCTTTGCTTTACATATATCGCAGCTGAAAAAAAATGCTGCGCAACGTAGCTGTATAGTACACGTACCTCCTCCGATAGTCGTTGAAGCAGGAAGCAAAAAGGAATAATGAAAACATGGCCTACAAAGCAAAACTGCTCCAATAACACAACGTGAGTGGGAATTGTGCATGGCATGAGCTCTACTGCAAATGTGTGGAGAGGCGGTGCGAGGCCTTTACCCAATCATTGAGCTACTTTACAAACCAGCAGTACCAGTTTTTTGCCATTGCTGCGCTTGAATAACTCTTCCCGAAAGATTGTTTGTGTCGGATATATATACGCCCGTGTTCTTCCAAACACACGGTTATATATACGAGTTCGTATTTCTGACGTCACTGCGCGGAGGTGGCCCTTTGCCAGACTTTCAAAAGCAAGTTGAGCAATCTATAGCCTCTGCACTCGCGCAGTTTACCTCTCTGCACATGAGCGGTGCTGATACCTCGCGCTAGTTTACCTTCAGTAACTTGGTGACTACCAACAGTCAATAACTGTAAAACAAGTTTTTTTCTTCTTTTTTTACGTGCTTACCCGTGCGCGTGCGCGTGCGCGCGCGCGTGTGCGTGCGTGCGTGTGCGTGTGCATGTGTGTGCGTGTGCGTGTGTGTGTGTGTGTGTGTGTGTGTGTGTATGCGCCGCTGGAATTTGTTTAGTCGGTGGTCGCACAAAGCTTAGGTCAAGGTAGTCTGACATCAGTGAGCCTGTTGTTTTCAGTTGACAGCTCAGTCTTCCTGCAGGCTCATGCAGCTTCACATATCTCGTGATTATGGTTACAGACAGCTTTTCGTTCTTCAGTTAGCGAGTTTGCTGAATTTGCCGATAACGCTGAAGAATGAATCATGAAGCAAAAGTTGCATAAGCTACGCCCTGCGTTTCTTGAGTTGCCTGCAACAAAACTCAACGTTTTACAGCGTCAGCTCTACTGAACTTGTTGTACTGGGCGAGTGTCGTGTTTGCGAAAACGAAGTCGAACGGATCATGTTTGTCGCAGGTGGCTTTGGCTTTGGCACCGGGAAGAGGGCGAGTACAGCAGTATATATGCCGCCCTTTCGCATATAGTCGCGCTTGAAGCGCAGCGTGTTCGGCCAATCGCCGTAGTGCTGGGGGTCATATGATCGCCCTCCTCGCCGCCTGCTCTTTTTCGCTTTCGGTCGGCCGTTCCCTCGGCGCTCTCAAGCATGGAACATATGAACGGTGAAAGTGGGCGCCACGCGGCACTCGCCACATGCCGCTAGGTGCGCCCCGGGCGCACCGCGCGGTATTTATTGTATCGACCAGATCCGAGCGACATGGCGCCGCGCAGAAGTGACGTAGGTACGCCATTTTTATCGCTCATGTGTCCCCGAAGCATACGCCGCAGCAAGCCGCGGCTGCTCGACGGCGTAAACACTCCCGTGAGAGAGAACGTCGTCGATGTGTAAGCGCCGACGGTCTCACCCTAAGTGCTAGGAGGGAACGCATTCGACATCAAGATCATACTTTGCGTGAACGTGAACCGGCACACTGAAGAGAACGTTACCGAGCGAAGAATGTGCACGCTGATGCGACCAATCTATTTGATCAGCGCGTCCGCGAAAACGTGTTTGGTGCTACCTGTTTTAAATGCGATCGGTTGTGATTTACGCGCGACCTGCATGGTGTCTTTCCCTGCGGCTTGCCACGAGGTTCTATAGTCGCCGTACCCGGACAGTGACCTGACTGCCTTCAGGCCTCACGGTGTGTGCTACTCGCCTATAGTGTTCGCGCGTAGGCAGGTAGCACACACGTAGCAATGACCGCGCGACACAAAATGTCTCATCACTGCGCGTCGCGCGATATCAACGAACTTTCGCCTCAATCACGACGCAGCATTATCAAAATGTCGCACCAGCTGGCGCTGTCCATTCGCATCATGGCGCGTGATCGTCCGCGCAATTTTTATTATGGGCCACCAGATTCGATAGTCACGCGATTTGCGAGAACCTATAAGAATTGACTACATACTCGATGTTACGTCAAGAAAAAAAAATAAGTTTTGTCCATCGTTGTTACGCCGCGTGAAGCAGTTCTTACAAGATTTGGTTGTCCGAGGAATAAGCGATGCTTTTGGCTTTTGAAACGCGTACGTCTTGATAAGACATATCTAATCTAAAATGCACCTACATCTATCTTAATTCGGGGCATAAAGAGGGAAATTAGTCACGCTCCGCGAAGAGCCGGACTTTTTTGCTACAGTCCTTGAAGTAAATAGAACCGTAAGCTATTCTTTTTCTTTTACTTGCACTTAAAGTGCGTCGGAAATCTCTTCAAGTACCGCTACGTCCTCTCGGCCTCGGTTTCTAGTACAGCCCCGGTCAAAACTCTACTAACCTTAGTCGTTTTTTTTTTTTTTGCGTCTGTATTTAGACAAAATAGGCTGCTTTTGCAGCAATGTAACCACAAAAACTCTCGGTACTACACAAAAAAAGGGGGGACGGCTGACAGAGCGATTGCACGGATGCCTACGAGGCCCATAACAGAGTGAAATGACCGGAGAGGTCCGCGAGCAGTAAAGAGCACGACGGCGACCGGGAATCCCAGGGAGTCGTGCACGGATGGCGGCCACCGAGGCGCTGCGACGAGCTTGCACAACTTGAGGACATAGTTCCTTTTCCAAGAGCGCTCACCGAAGCCCCGGCGGCATTTCTGGGTCCGCGGAGCTGGTGTATAGCCAGACACTCCACCTCTATAGGTCGCTCTGCATG
Source organism: Ixodes ricinus (assembly GCA_037355805.1). Lineage (NCBI taxonomy): Eukaryota > Metazoa > Arthropoda > Arachnida > Ixodida > Ixodidae > Ixodes > Ixodes ricinus. The sequence continues at coordinate 46,282 of JAZHYW010037661.1, forward strand.
TCTGACCGCTAAACATACACAAATATACAGGGTGTTTCTGCGAAAACTTTCAAAAATCTCTAAAAATATGCTCTTCGAGATAAAAAGAAACTTTTGCGGGAACAAACTGCCAGCCTAGGCGAACGTCAAGGATATCAAAAACATACTAATTAGCAAAAGAAATGACTAAAATTTACTCGTTTTTTTAATTAGTGAAAATAAACATGTGGTTCCACTGAGAAACTTGCTAAGCCTAATCGAAAACCACGAAATCAACTCTTTTAGAAAGATATAAGGCAGGGGCAGCATTTTACGGCGCTCCGTAAGAACGCTCTATTTGGACGTATTTGTAAGTTTCGGTTCTTATACATTGCACAGATGTACATCGCATACTTTTGACCACCATATAAGAGGAGGAGAGTGAAGCTGCTTTTGTAAGAATTTTGAGTGACGGGTTAATCTTCTATAATCTTATGGGAGGAGAAAAGCGACGTCTGTGCAAATCCGGGAGGCACAAAAGAGGATCCGGATAAGAGGGGAGCTCCCCTTGCTCTCTTCTCTGGTGGTCATCGGAGCGCTCTTTGAATGACGTCATGTGCAACCCATGTATCGGAGCGTATCGGAGCGCCCGTGGTCCTGCTCCCCGGTGGTCCAGGTGGTCGCAGCGCGAAGACACCACCTCGCCTGTTGCTCGTCTCGGCCACCGGGGAGCAGGACCGCAGGCGCAGAGAAGCGCTCCGATAAGAAACCGAAACCTAGAAACGCTTTCAAACTGAAAGTTTTACGGAACGCCGTAAAATGTTGCTTCTGCCTTATATTTTTCTAAAGAAGAGATGGTTTAATGGCTTTGTATCGTGCTTAGCAAGTTTCTCAGTGAAACCAAATGTTTTTTTTTTTTCACTACCCAAAAACGAATTAGTAAGTTTTAGTTAAATATCTCGCTAATTAGTTAGTTTTGTAATCTTTGACGTCCGTCAAGGCTGGTATGAATATAATGCAATTAAATGTAAAGGTGCGAGCGAGCTGGACAAGAATGACGAAAATAATCTCTGAAGAATGGGAACAAAAAGGCCAAAGGACAAACGCAAATGCTGGGTGACTGGTGCGTGACCGAAAAAATCCGCCTGGTCCGGGTATCGAACCCGGAACCCGTTTGCTCTACTGACGTCTAACACCTGGTAAGCTCAGTTGGTAGAGCGCTCCAATGGAGAGGTCCCGGGTTCGATACCCGGACCAGGCGGATTTTTTCGGTCGCGCACCAGTCACCTAGCTGTGCTTGGAGATTTGCGTTTGTCCTTTGTCCCTCTTGTTCCCCTTCTCCAGGGATTATTTTCGTCATTCTTGTCCAGCTCGCTTGAACCTTTGCATTTGATTGCATTGTATTCATAATTTAAAATGCAAGCTTTCACCCTTGTTGGTGTTAGACTGGTGGCAGCTGAAAACCCGTTTGCTCCACTGACGTCTAACCCCTGGTTAGCTCAGTTGATAGAGCGCTCCATTGGAAACGGAGAGGTCCCGGGTAAGATACCCAGACCAGGCGGATTTTTCTCGGTCGCGCACCAGACACCCAGCTGTGTTTGGAGATTTGCGTTGTCTTTTGTCCCTCTTGTTCCCCTTCTCCAGGGATTATTTTCAAGCTGTAAAGCGGGTTTCACATGCAGCGGTTTTGGCCCTAGAGCGGCGCGATTTCTGCCGTCGCGGCGCTCTGGCCAGCACCAGCGGTTGAGCGGCACGAGAGCCGCGACGGTAGAAATCGCGCCGCTCTAGGGCCAAAACCGCTGCATGTGAAACAACTTCAGATTGGGCGAGTTGGTTGTTCATGGTTGTCGACGTTTAGCGCACTCAAAAAACTGTCACCCAAGCATTCACACACCCAAAGAACACACCTCTACCACAGCGCTCGCTAACAACTTTGTATTGCGTGATTTTACTTCGGCTTCTACTTCTACTTCAGTTTGAGACGATTTGCAAATAGAAAAAGACGAAATATGAGTAAAAAAATTCCCGTCTAACGCTTAAGCTAATTTGCGGCTAAATAATTAATCTCTGTTCGTGATAATGTTATCGACGGTGTACTAACACATTTGTCTTCTAGCCGTATGATGTTCTCGGCTTCGATGATTTCCCTTGTTAATTGGTTTACACTTTAGCCCAACACGGTGCTGTTGTTGAAATGTGCGACACACCCACAATCCCGACAGTGTATCCCCAAGTGGCCAGAGTTGGCGTTTACGATGTCGTTGTTGTGTTTTCGAAGGCGGTCATTTAGAGATCGCCAACAACATCGTAAACGCCAACTCTGGCCACTGTCGGGATTGTGGGTGTGTCGAGGAACACCCGAGGAACACGAGCGGACATTCCATCGCTCGGGACAAGTGTGTTTCGGCGTCTCGCCGCAGCGGGGCGCCTGTTACATTTTTCTCCTCTCATTCGTTGTCCGCCGCTCTACCTTTTATCTTTCGGCGGCCGCGTCACGTAACGATCTGCTAGGCTTTGTCAGTATAGAGGAGGCTATGCTATGCGATAACACAAGCGTCGGAGCTTCCTAACTCGAATGTATGATATCGTGTGCCAAATAGAACCCCCAACAAATGGACTTCTCTGCTTCTTTTGGTTCGAACGTAGTGGTTGAATATGATATACTGCATGAGTGGAACACAGGCCGAACGCGAACCCATCAGTTTTATCCGTTTTCCTTTCTTTATTTTTTCTTTTTTACTCCCCATGTTATGGAATGGGCTGGGCACCTGTGTTGCCCCAATTGGGATGCGAAACTGTTACGTTCTATGTTGTGCCCGTCGGAGTAAGTTGGGGCAAAGCACCAACGACGTGTTTGGTCTAGTGGTATGCAATGTGCGGAGGCCCGGGCGGCACAGTTAGCAGCGCGTACACGAGATCCCAGATTATTTGAGTGAAACAAAAGCCTGTCAGCAAGAAAAACGATATTGTTTTCTTTCTCGCTGACGAATTTGTTTCACTGCATTTAGTGCCACAGGCGAACACAATGTAATTTATAGGTTTGACGAATATTAGGCTTAGATAGATATAATGGGCACATAAAAAAAAAGATAATGTATTTTTTATAGTTTTTTATTTAGTTAACAATACGTTTTCACACTTACGCATCATATCCCCACCGCTAGCGTCATATCTTCACAGAGTTCCACTTTCCTACAATGCGTATACCGTATTTACTCGAATAATAGCCGCACTATTTATGAACAAGGCCGTTGCGTCTACTTTCCATTGAAGCACATATACAGCCAATCATCGCGTTGCGCATAAATAACGTGACGAATAATTGGATCGAGAACACGCTTCTCCATACAAATGCAAACTTCCCAGATGGTATCCTCGTGCGAAGACGCTATCTCTGTCTTGTAAATCGCTGGAGTAATGTTGTTGATCGCGGTGATTGGCAATCAGCGTGCTCCGCGGAAAAGCGAACCCTCAGGTTTTCTTCACAAACAGTGCGGCTATTACTCGAGTAAATACGGTAGTTTATTCATGCAGGCTGAAAAACAGGGTTTCCTTTGATCTCGGACTCACGGACCCGGTGTGTCCTTTGAAATCAATTATAAGTTCTTCGTACGCATGAAAACTTCTCGGTGTAAGATGGCGCTGAATTTCTTAAAGGGTCTATAAGACCCTTTACAAGATTTAGTGCCATACTCGTTTTCACCTCAAAAAAACAGTCATAAAAACAATTTTAAAAATTCTGCTTTCTCGCGAAGTATTTTACTAATTTACTCCTTCGTGAAGAGAATTAAGATATATGTAGGTGTATTTTAGATTAGACAGGCACGTAGCCAGGATTTTGTTTCGGGGGGGTCGGGGGGGGGGGGGCGCCCATGACAAAATGCTGTATGAGGGGAAGGGGGGTGAGGAGGTCCCAGCAAAATGAAAAATTTCGGGGGGGGGGGGGGCCCGGGCCCCATGACCCCCCCCCCTGGCTACGGGCCTGAGATTAGATATATCATATATGCTATCTTATCACGACGTACACGTTTCAAACACAAAAAGCATCGCTTCGTCTTCCGATAACCGAATCTTGTAAGACCTATATCTCTGCGCAGCGTGAACAATGCGCAAAACTTGCTTTCTTCTTGACCTGGAAACGAGTATAGTAGCTCAAATATCAGTCTACTTATTTTTACGGTAATGGCGGTTAACATTTAGTATCTACTCGTCAACGGGAAAAAAAACGTACAAAAGTTGTGGCGTTGTTGGCTGTATACAGTTATTTCTTTCTCTATTCATTCCAGTTTCAATTGTGTCGAGCAACTATATCACTCTGTACGAGTCGCTATAATTAAGTAAATCTCTCGTTTATATTGACCACATTTTATTGCCACGACCTCTCTAGGGGGGGGGGGGGCCGAAGCCGAGTATTCCAAGAATTACCGTTACAGACCCCAAATGCGTAGAGCAAAGAAGCAAGTCCCTCGTCAAGCCGATACCGAATATACAGCGGTCAATTCGTCTGTTCAGGCTCCGTATCGGGTTCTGTATTCAAATTCTTTCTTCTTCAGTCATCAAAATGCAGCCATTATAGCATGTACAGATCATATACATTTGTTTGATGATAGTTCTCGAGGTGGCCAGACTGAATTTTGGTTAGGGTATAATATTACCACCTACCCCAATATGGCGCATTCGAACGTTTCAGACAGGTATCCCAAATCTTAGCGAGATTATTAGCAAGTAGCCGACAAGATGTCACTAAGCTGCATAAATTTGTGAATAAAATGAGCGTTCACAAATAATAGTAATTGTAGTGCAGTGAATGAAAGATTTGGAGCTATCATCATAATCACCTTGATGATCAAGTCACATTTACAGTGGCAAAAAAAAAAAAAATCTCCATAATGGATCTTCTTTTTTTTTCATTTCTGATACAGTTAAGAGATTTATTGAGATTTGAATCTTCGAACCGAACAAACTGAGACTCCATGGCGAACCCAGAACCTTCTCTAGACTAGAATGTACTCGGGGGAACGAGGGGGAATTCAACACGCGAATGATATTACGACTCGTGATTGCGAAAATTACGCGCCTGCATTCCACTGTTCTACAAAACTCCATTAGCCAACAAAAAAAAAGTGTGTGTGTGTGTGTGGTGGGGGGGGGGGGGGGGGATTCAAGCTAGGTGTCATGGAACGGAAACCGACCAACAATTGGTTTGGGGAATGTTTTCCGACCGCGGAATTTTAATTACGACATCCTGCCTCCGGAGACGTGACATGTCCATTCAAAGTCGCCACTTGGCTTCCGCGTTAAATTAGGTCACGCCATCATCGTAACAATGTTTCACTCCGGGAGTTTTTTCCTACTGTTTATTGTTGACTTTTTACGTGTACTTTTCGCGCGCCTCTTTGCGTGTGAGTGCTTTGGCCACGTGTATGGGATTTTGTTCCACTTAAAGTGCGTCTATATAGACGTGAACTGTATGCTATTTATGATAATCCTCCCTTTGAAAGCCCGAAGTCCAGCAGCATCGGAAGTATATCAAACATATCTCTAATCGTCATATTTATCGTGTGTTGACGCGCGTAAATTGCTTCTTTTACGTTTGAAATTTATGTAGATAACGCGAGATTACTAATTCCATTAATCATAGCGTGCATCTTGAAACACTCCGTCCTGATCCGCCATTTGTTCCACTCTGTCTCGTTCCAGATTCTCCCTGATTTCTACAGCATCTCCACTTCAGCTCCGTTTCTTCTCCTGCGCGACTTCGTCGCTCTCCCCGTCCCCCGCGTCTCTTCTGGTTTTGCGGTCTCGCACACTCTCATCGAGCATGCATCTTTACGTGTTGTCGTTTCCGACTTTGTCCGTCGCTACTCTGTTGCTTAAAACGAACCCCGACAACCGAAGACTAAAAGCGATTCTATATAAGCTAAACAAAAAATCTACCCATGTTTCGTGCGCGCCGCGATGCAGCGCACAAAGCGAGAGAGCGAGAGAGCCATCAACTTTAGGTACAATCCTGCGTCGGCGCCCGGTGGGCATCAGACGCCGCCGACCTTTCTCCCACCTCGTGCAGAACAAATGTTGCAATTGTAGATGGCCAGCGGGCCACCCGTTACGTCGTTGTTACCTCATTGCTTGGGGTCTCGAATCACCCCTCGGGGAAATTGTTTTGGGAGACCGAACCTGTGTTGCAATAAAGTCTATTTATTCCTGTCCCAGCTTGGAGTGTCTTTGCTCGGCGTGCCGCCGTCCGTAACTCTTCACGAGGACCAACCGTAAGTGCTGCGAGGATTTTGGTTAGTGTGCGTGTGTGCTTACGCAATGTGCACGCGTAAGTGGACGGAATAGTTGAGTTCGACGGCCTAAAATCCCTGGACATCCTCATGAGAGAGATTCTAGTGCAAGCACGGAAAGTTTGCGCGTCGTTACGCGGGTAAATGGGTTGGGCAACGGCTTCCACTCTTTCTCACAATGGACTCATAGAATCATCTTAAGCTGCTGCGTGACGACTAAAAAAATTTTACGAGCATTTATATTCTAAGAAACTAGCACATTTTAGAGTTTATGGCGCTGTGTCGAAAACGACAAAGTCGGTGGGCGCGAGGTCAGCGCACGCTGCAGCCAGACCAGCAAGGGACATGAAGTTCGGAGACTGGACTTCCCGGCGGCTCCATCTATCAATGTCGAGGACGATTAATTTTCTGTTTGTAAATAGTGTATGTAGGGTCGTGGTTTACCGCCTTCTGGTCCCCACAAAAGCCGAGTCGAAGGCATGACATGACGCCAATGTATTTAAAGGACGTTGACCATGCTTCAATTCCTATAGCAAAAACACGTGTGGTGGCACGGAATGTCGGATGCCACACTGAGGCTGCCAAAAAAATGCATTTTCAATATTTTTTTATTAGTTTCTAGCACTTCACGGGGCGGGGGCGGTGCAACGATTTTCGGACTTTGGCAAATGAACTGCGGAAATTAATCTGTCACCTATAGGGCGAAGAACAGAAGGCCACATTTTCTGGCGCGCGCTAGATTTTACTTATAAAAAATGAAACAAATCGAAGGTCAAAGTGTCCCTCAACTCTCACGCCGTCTTTCGAGTGACGTCTCTGGGGGACCACCTGGTTTTCCGTTGGGTTCTCTCTTCAGAGACCCCAGCCGCTCCCTCCCCAACTGTCGACTTTTCAAGGATTAAAAGCTCTTTCACACCGGCGATATAAAGAAGTCGCGCCATGCGACTAGATCGCATCGCAAAGAAATTAGATGGTCGCACATGCGTGCGCGATGAGGGAATCGCTTCTCGAAAACTCGATCCGAACGCACAGGTCAAGAAGGAAGTGGAAGCTCCTCCCACCCCTTTCCACTTCAGCGGAGCGAACGCTGGAGAGGAGGTCGCCTCCTCTCCACCCTTCGCTCCGCTGAAGTGGAAATGGGTGGAGGAGCTTCCACTTCGCTCTTGACCTGTTCGCAAAAGGTCGGGCGACTGCTCAAATCGCATCGCTTTTTTTCCGCGATGGTGGCTTTTGTGATGAAAGTTATCGAGCCACTCGAGCTACCCATCGCCGGTGTGAACGCGCCTTAGAGGGGCCCTGCGATCCTATTTAAGCGCCTACTTTTTTTGCGGTTTCCACGTCTCTTAGGGTGTCCTCCTTGGTCCAGAAAACTGGACCAAGGCCCACACTTCCCCTGATTCCACACTATACGTTGAATGACCAACGATATTGGCTTTTTGTCAACACCCAGTGAGGATTTGCGGTGCTCCAATAATGAGCGTTGTGCAGATTAACTTGTGAATTTCTGGCGAAGCTCGCTTCATCTGTGCACAGAATTTCCACATGGGAGTCTGGGTCTTCCTCCGCTTGATTTAACATCCAGTTCGAAAAATCGAGACGGTTATGTAAGTCATGCGTCTCGAGCCCCTGGTGCAGTTGCACATGGTAAGGATGCATACGTTGCTGGTGCAGAATATTTCATACGCTTGTCGCCAAAATTCCAGCTTCAGCACTGATACCGCGGACACTGGCGTGAAGGTTGTCGAAGGTGTAGGTCAAAATATCCAGTTGGACACGTGCTTGAAGAACTGGCGTCTCTTTGGAGATTGTGAAAGGAGCCGTGGTCACGTAAATGCAGGGACAAATTTAGAGGGGGTCCGGATGTCCTGACCCCCTCTTGATTTCTACATGTGTAAAATTTCGGGCGTAAAACGGAGAGGGGAGGGGGTTCCAAAACATATGGTACGCTGACCATCATTTGACCCCCCCCCCCCGCCCCTCAAGAAATTCCTGCATCCGCCCCAGCGTAAATGTTCACAATTCCTGAGCATCGTTGCCGGTGTGGCCCTGGATATCACCTTGAGAAGAGCGTTGCGGCGTCTCCAGTTTCCGTTCGCTTGTCCAAACGCCCATATCCTATATTAGCCCTTTCTTTGTTCGAGTAAGACGCCGCCCTAACACATTGCTAACATATCAGCTTGGGCGAGTTGGTTGCTCATATTAACCCACACTAGAGCGCTGCAAAACTTCCTTTCCGGCCGCCCGTGCGGCGCCCGTAACGCTTCCTTCTTTCCTACGAAAGAGGGGAGCCAGGCGAGGTCGAGGCGGCCGACGCAACTGCCGAAGCTTGGAGAATAAAACGAAACCGAAGAACGCGTAAAACAAGAAGGGTTTTTCCAAACGTCATGAAATGCCGGCCGTGCTTTATACCTGTCTAAATAAGGTTGATATATGGATTTTCGATGATTCCCAGCAAGTTTCTAAGTGAAACCATGACCTTAAACTCAATATTAGAAAAATTAAGTACGCAAAAAAATAATTAACTATCCCGAGCTTTGACAATTTTCCTAAATAAGCCCTGGCCCGGGACCAGAACGTCACAAGCCTTTTTTCTGTGCGATCGGTAGTTTTGGCCGGAACGATTTGTTCCGCGTTTTGTTGCTTAAAGAAAGCCGTGAAAGCTACATGCGGTTTGTGCAGGGGAGTTTTAGGGCCAGGGAGATATATTAGAGGGGCTAATAGTAACGATCAGTCGCTTAATTAAGTGAAGTTTTACACCAATTAAAAAGTTAATTAACACATTTTACTTAATACATAGGTTGCACTGACGTAATGTGGTCCTCCTTTCTGGTGGCCGAACTTCCTCGAGCGTACCCTTTACTGTGCATATTCTACGAGCAGTACACGAGCGTCGCGAGCGAGCGAAAACGAGTGATGCACAGCTTCATTATACTTCGTTTCACTTTATCCGCGAGCGAAGCCAAAGCTAGAAGCGCGAGGCCAGCGCTTTTTGCGTTTCTGCCCAGCTCGCGCGCTCGAGCAAAGCCTGAAGGCACGGAGTTTTTGTGCTCGCGCTTCCAGCTTTGCACTTCGCTCGCACATAAGGTGAAACGAAGTATAACAGCGGGTTTTGGCCACCAGAAAGGAGGAAGGATATGACGTCACGTGCAACCCCATGTATAGACTTCTTCCAAAACCGACGCGCCCCATCTGCGGCGAAATGCCACGCAGTGCACTCTGGGAACTAGTTGGCCACTCAGTTTCGGTTTCGACTGAGCAGCTTCATCTCTTGCTATCACGCCGCGACCGGACGCTGCTATTGCGTTTTCGACTATCTGACTTTTCACGAAATGTTACAATACACTCATTCTCAAACGATACAAAAACGAAGACCGGGGCATTTTCCTTGGTTCCCGAAACACCAGATATTTGCGCGTGCGTATACAAACTTAGTAAGACATGGCTTAGTCACCTCACTGGTCGTTACGATTGGCCCCTACACTATGTCCCCTGGCCGTATAGCTCACCTGCACAAACCGCGTAAGTGTAGCTTTTACGGCTGTTTAAAAACAAATTTATGAAGTAAAACAAAACAAAATTTTAAGTGTTTTTTTTGTTTTTGCCAGATTAAAAGAAAAAAAGTTTTTGGTACAAATTAAATTATGCATGCAAGTTTGCATACTTGAATCATTTCTCCAAATTTTCAAGCAAAAGCGACTAAACTCAAAATTGCCTTCTGGGATACAAGTTCCAGAAAGCATTTTCATTTCGCCGTCGCCATGACAATCTGACTCGAGTGTAAAACAAGTGTAGAGCCATGCTGCATGAGGTGGAGGGGTGCTTCTACCGAAATGTCAATTCCATTGGCAATTTATCCCCCGACCTAAATAAATGCAATGACAAGCGGTGAAACTGCCTATTAAAATATTTATTTCGCTCACCGCAAAGCGATGCTTGGAGCAATTATTACAGAGGTGCCCCTCCAATTAGCTCAAAAATCGACAAGCACTTTAAAGAACACACACGCACAGACACACTCGGAACTATGGAAATAAAATTTACGCCAAACCTTTACTCTTTGGCAATCTCGGCACATATTTACAATATAGAGCATTGCGTAGTCCAGTACTGTCGAATGAATTACATATTTTAGAAATCGGCATATTCGTCACGACAGTGGTGTAGGCAGAAGAGAAAGGGGGGGGGGGTCAAATCTCCCACCTTTTTCACCTTGGAATAAACCCTCTGTTGTTTTTAAAAGGGGTAGACAAACATCGACTACTGAATTGTTCCAGCCAGCCGGGGAGTTGGGGACTGCCATGTCCGTACCCGGGAGTCGTACATTACATCACTATACTAAACGCGAAGCCCCCCCCCCCCCTTTCACAACAAAAAAAAAATTCTGGCTACGCGACTACGTTTGTATTCGAAACGACTTTTGTCACATTGAACTGATGAATACAACGAATAATGTTAAGGTGGCTAGACAGGGTTCCGGACATTTTATTGAACGCCGTTTCACCAATTAAGTGAACATCACATCGAACGCCGATTAATCAAACCCCGTTTCATCGAATCGCTTGACGCCATTTCATCGAATTTACTAAATTTTGGACTATTACAATACTTTTTACATAATTTACTATCGTTTATGAAATAGTTTTGACGCCGCTCTCGAATCACCAGAAATAGAATTACTACCCCTATCAATTGTTTTCTAACTAAATGTTTGTTACTGAATTATAGAAGTTCGCTTTCATATCAAAGCTTGAGTGGATACGCGACTTATTCTTTTTCAGACGAGGTAAGCTGTTATTCTCCACCGCACACTTTTATTCACTTTATCTCCCTGTGTTCACGCGTGAAAGTCACTTTCTGAAGAGGGAATCACTTATTCTCCGGAGTATTTTCATCCTATCCTAGGAGAACAGCATTTTTTTCTATGAACGTACACTGTATTTAAAAAATCCGGCAGGTCCACTGTTTTGTAACAGTAAACAATATATTAACAATAAACAATATATAACAATATACAATAAATTAACAAAGAGGGGAGACAGGTCTTTTTTTCTGTATTATGCGACACGCAGACAGACCATTGCTTCAAAAAACGTCTTTGTCTTGAAGCAGAATAAGTCTCTTCAACAACGAAGACACACCCTTGAACGAACGTGCGTTCATCACTGCACCCGATGTTCACAGGTTTAAAAAGTGGCGTCAGTGTTCCCGTTTTTTATTGGCCACATTAACAACAGAAGTCATCATTTACTCGGAGAAAATAAAAAAACTGGAAAAGTTATTTTCATTAATTTATAAGCTTACAAATTATAATCAATAATATAACCCTGCTATTCTCCGGGTACTAAAAGAAAATTCTTTCCTATGTGTAGAATTCCTTCTGCTCAAGTGGGCGGCGTTCAATGAAATGGCTTTGATGAAACGGCGTTCGATGAAACGGCGTTCGATGAAACGGCGTTCGATGAAACGGCGTTCGATGAAACGGCGTTCGATGAAAACGGCGTTCGATGAAACGGCGTTCGATGAAAGCGGCGTTCGATGAAACGGCGTTCGATGAAACGGGCGTTCGATGAAACGGCGTTCGATGAAACAGCGTTCGATGAAACAGCGTCGATGAAACAGGCGTTCGATGAAACGGCGTTCGATGAAACGGCGTTCGATGAAACGGCGTTCGATGAAACGGCGTTCGATGAAACGGCGTTCTATGAAACGGCGTTCTATGAAACGGCGTTCAATGAAACGGCGTTCAATGAAACGGCGTTCAATGAAACGGCGTTCAATGAAACGGTGTTCAATGAAACGGCGTTCAATGAAATGGCATTCGATGAAGCGGTGTTCAATGAAATGTCTGGACCCAGGCTAGACACTAGAGACAAAACAGCAGCCACCAGGCAGTGCGACGAAATGAAAATTACCCCTTAACCATGAAAAACAGTGTCCATCACAATATAAACGGTCACACTCTACCTTTTTTCAGAATGATATAGATCCCCATGCCCCAAGCTGAAGCAAATTATCTAAGAACTGCATTCCCAACACTGGAGAGCTACTCAAGAAAACTTTCTAATTCAATAATGACATTCACATTATCTGCAATGCAACACCTCAAATTTTAAACAATTTACACAAGTCAGGGTTTTCAGACTGTTTTAGGAGTACCAAAGTAAATATTGCACAAATGGTTAAACCAATTTTAATATCTTCTAATAAAAGCAAACGTATCTTGAAACTCAATAATGGTGAACCGATAACCATGACGGCTGAGGTCCTCATACACGATGATTGTGCTGATGTTTTCCCTAAATGATTGACACATTCCAGTTCTAAACAGAATGAACACGACTTCCTGGCATAATAAACGCCTAGCAGCAGTACTTAAAGTCAGGGGTTCGCGGACCTCCCTCTAATTTTGAAGGGTGGTCGGAGACCCCTGCCACAACTCTGGAGTTGGTGAAAACACAATCTTAAGTACTCCATCCTGTGATGGGGAATGATAGGATTTTACCCATTCAAGCTTTGTTGAGTACCAATCTCAAGAGAGAAAAAAACTATGTTCTGACTAGCCACGTCGATTTCGTGTGGAGTAAAATGGCAAATGTCTTAGGGGCACTTAGTTCTTGACAAGAAAAATAATCAGAATCCATGTTGTTGGTCGGTTTGGTTTCCTGGGGAAAATGCCGGATTATGCACAAGTTTTAATGAAGTTGATTTTGTCTGCATCTCTCCCCCTCCCTCCCCCTCCCCCTTTACCCTAGTTTGTAGAGACCCCCCACAACTTATGGAAGACTTTAAGCACTGCATAACAGCAAACAATGTCTCCTAAGCATAGTTTCACAACTTTGACACAATTCCCTTGCATAAACATTTTTACTTATAATCATACACACATACATATGGTACATGCATTTTTAAAATTAATTGTAAAAGTGGGTTTACTGGTTCTTCTGTTCACAGGAAAGATGACAAGTATAATGTAATTAGATGTTTTGAAAGCATTGCATGCCAATAGATAAAACCAAGCCAAGATTCTGAATTGCTTTACTATTTTACAAACTCACTTTCCTTCCTTGCGAGTGTTTCGAGGTCCTTTTTGCACTGACATTCTTTGTTGAAAATTACTCAGCAAGAAAGAATGTGATTATGAAAGAGTTTACATTCGATAAAATGCTGCACAGCAAAAAGTGCTACAAATGATCCTTTATACCTTAAATCATCACACAAAACAAAATATTTGCCAATGCCGACCTGCAAAATTAAACAATACAAGGGCCATCTAAAGTTATAGGATCCTAAAATATGAGTGCATGTTTTCGCAAAAAAAAAAAAAAACAATTATGACTAGCAGTGCATAAGTATCCAAACAAACCACTGGCCAGTTTAAGATATTTCTATTGTATCAAACACTTCCATTGGCATCAAAATTCCATTTTCTGAAGAGGAATGGTTTCCTGGGCTAGTTTACAACACTTAGAAAAATGATGAGAAATTTGCAACAAAACAAGATTCTGCAGCGACACAAGTTACTATGTTGTTGCAAGAAAAAACAAACAAACATCACTGAGCTTCTCTGTAGTGAAAGTGGTTTCATCAAATAAAAATTAATATTGGCAGATTTATCACAACTATACCTTATGAATCAATACTACTATACAACATATAATTATCCCAGTTTGCAAGTAACGACATGGGTGACCCAGATTATAAAAAAGCTCAACTAAAAGAAGCAAACACAACTTGAAATGTTCTTGTCAGATGAAACATTGCATTGCAGCTAGCCTCAAGCGAGGACCAGAAGAGAAGACAGTTTCCAGTTAGGGTCACACCATCGAAGAACTTGGCAAAAGCTTGTCAGTGGACGTACAATGAGTATATTTTGCATTCAATAAAATTGAATCTTTCTCCCAATTTCTGGAGACTTCGTCAAAATTTTTTTCAGGGATTGCAGCAGCTAGACAAAACTGTCTTGAGTCATTATTCGGTTCCGCCTGCTACACCTGCATTGTTGGAAAGCAAGAAAAACCATTGTTAAGCTGCTGCTGAAATAATCAAAAAGAAAAGTCGCAGGAAAATAAGAGCGATAACAATGCATTTTTCCACACATATTGTTTACAAAGAGACAAAATTTTCTTTATGGAGCGTGAGAACTCGTTAACAGAAGATAAAAAGATTGATCCAATATATGCAAGAAAATCTCAATATGAACATAAAATAGCATAAAAGGAAGGGACATGAAAACGCAAACTCCAGCGGAAAGAAAAAGGAAAAAGGGACAATGTTTAAACGATTTGAATTTATCGCTTGCTGCCTTCTCTCCATTGCTCTTGAACGTAGCCTAACGAGATTGAATTACCGTAACAAAAAAAAAAGAGACCTCAGCCTGAACGTCGGCCTTGTGGTGTATGCATTTTAAAGGCCTGTTCACACAAAGTGCAGTGCTACAACAGCACTATCTCATCAGCGCTGAATATTTCCCTGACCCTACCTGGTTCAGCGCTGACCTTGCGTTATATCAGTGCCGATGCAGTGCTGACCGAGCACTGCTCTAATGCTAAGTTAGGTTTATGTAAGTGCTGAATCCATGATGTTTCTAGTGTTGATTCAGCATTCGGCTAGCACAGTCAAGTATGTGTGAACCGGCCTTTAAGATGCAAAGAGCTATAAAGAGTACTATCCCTAGTACATACTGGTACCGCAAACTTTCGAAAACACCCAGGGAAGGAATGAACGGCAAAAATATGGGTGTGCAATCCTTGTGGGGAATGGGGCAGATAAAACACATTAAAAAGTCGGCAATCAACGTGCAGGTTTCGTGCAGGCCACCACCTACAAACTCTCATGACATGACACAGCACATACTGTGGAGTGCAGAAGAGGCAAACCCCCATTCCATGCGTTGCTGTTGCGACAGGACAGTGATAAGAATGTTTGGAGTGTGCAGTGTGTAACATAAAAAGGAAGACGTGGGAGGAACAGTCACAGATGATGATGTGGAGGGACAAACGAGTATTTCACCAAAGAACGGGTCTTTGACTGGTGTGTTTACCGAACCCTCATTTTTGGTCCCAGTTTATTTTTGGCCCCCCTTTTATCACCAGGCAGAACCCTGCGGTGGCACAGTGGAAAGGGGGGGGGGAGGTGGTTACAGCGGGTGTCTGCTCTAGATCACCCAGTAGCCGGCCAGTCTACAGCAGCCATAAGTTGGAATGCTGCGACGACTGCGACCCTTGCACCTGCAAACTTCTCGCTCGCTGCAACCGACCGACAGGATTGCAATAAGTAACTGCAAAGGTGTCGCTTGCTTCTGCGAGGTAATTTGTTTCCAATTTGTAATTTGAACCATTCTCGATGCACGGGCAGTGTAAGATGCTAAATGCACCAGTTGAAAATGTATTTCAGGCACCGCAATGAGCCAACCTAGTGTACTACCAGAACATGCCTGCTTTTCTTTTGGGACACTATCCGAACTCGGGAGCGAGTGAGCTCCTCCCGCTTCCATACAATGCCAAAAGTTAAAAGGGGAATTGCCTTCAGTGGTTTGAAGAAGTATTCATAATTAAATTAACCCAGAAAACTTTACTGTCATCAAGCCCCCACTGATGGATTCAATCATTGGAAGTAGCACCTTGCCTCACTGAGCTAGCAAGATTGGCAATCACCCTGACAAACAAGTCGTGAGGGTTAATTTAATTATTAATAGTGCATTCTAAAACAACTGACAGCAAAATTATATATAGTTTTGGTTGGAAAGTCTACAGGTTATTATACTTGGCCTGTCAACATGTACTACACCCAAAGCAAAGACATTGAAAGCAAAAGACAAAAGACAACTGTCCAAAATCATTCAAGCAGAAAACACCAGTAAGACCACCACCACCAGCATTGCAAGTTAAATGATGGAAGCCTCAATCCCCATAACTCCCCACAACCCTAACACCAAGTCATATTACCATGTGCCACTCAGGACTGGACAGTCTGCAGGAAGCACAAGGATCGCTGAACCTAGCAATGCTCAGAAACACAAACAGTATATTAGGGGGCTGCATGTAATTGATCAGCAAGGCATTTACCCTTCGAGATCACTGCGAACGCTTCAGGGTGCAGTTCTATGCAGCACTGCAAAAAGCTCGAGCACCAAAGTGGCTCAACTTTTTTAAGTTGAACTTTATAGAAAATTTTGAACGAATAGTGCCGGGTCACTCAAAGTTTCATCAGTCAAAGCATAGAATGAAGGAGACTAATTTTATTCAAGTCGAGACAATAGCCCCCTACTGAGAAGTGTGCACTTTTGTGCCTCTGTCATGTAATGTGATGTGTAACAGCTCTGAAGTTAATGGGCATGGCACAATGAATAACTGTAAATTGTAGGACATCACAGCACAGATGAATGTCACAATCACAATAGACAGTTCCACTTACAAGATGATATGATATGTGGGTGAAAAGGCAAAGAGATGCAGGTAAAACATTCCAAAACTGAGAGTGACTTATGGTTGTCCTAATCCGAAGTTCACAATGCGTAAAAAAA
The DNA here is from genome assembly GCA_037355805.1 of Ixodes ricinus. Lineage (NCBI taxonomy): Eukaryota > Metazoa > Arthropoda > Arachnida > Ixodida > Ixodidae > Ixodes > Ixodes ricinus. The sequence continues at coordinate 63,049 of JAZHYW010037661.1, forward strand.
AGTCAACTGCAGTACCATTTTCCCTTGAAGCTTTGTCTGATAACACTAACACTTAGATTTAGTTTTTCAAACCCTGAACTGATGACAAGTTCCATCGTCACAGTTTCAACACTAGTCAATTTTGATCAACAGATATGCATAGATTTTTCAGCCGTCTAAGACAAGATCCACCTCCCAGCAGTAAGGACAAAACAAGGGTGCAAAAAAATGTTGAAGGGCCACTCCAACGTCAATATCTGCCAAGAAATACACAAATTTAATTGTGAAATTGACCCTAGAAGATAACCTGCAATTGCCGCTTCTTTTGGTAGTCACAAGGCTGTCGTGACAAGAGACGCAGCTTGGTGAACATGTTTTCTCAGATCCTCTTCTCCAACGCTATGGAGAATCGACGCAGCTACCGAATTTACTCGCATAATGAACGTACCCCCACAACGTCCTCAATATTTGGACTTTTTTTTCTCGCATAATGAATGCATTTTTAATCTTCCGCTCTACAAGTCTTGACCTGCGTCCAACTTAGCTAGCCGGCTACCCACCAAGTCCACCAATTCTTTTGCCGCCAAGCGGCCAGGTCAAGCCAAGCCAAGCCGCTCTCGTAATGGCTGCAATTGCGTGGTTGCGGAAGTGATCAACCAAAAAAACCGAGCCGCGCACCGCCCGGAATTGCCCAGCCCCAAATGTGCTTTGTCCATCGGATGCATTGACGTCAACAAACACGCCGCCGTCTGTGATCCGCTTTCAAACAGGGATATCATGAAAGTGATTAGGCCTAAGAACGGTCGCGTCTCTCTCCATGCCAAGCAAGCTTCGAAGGGCGCTTTTTCTTTGGCAGAAAGCACGCCAAAAGTGCCCTAAAAAGGTTTGCAACTTATAGAGCACGATTACTGTGGCACGCCCACGACCAAGCCATGGGCACACCTCTGTCAGTGGAGACGTGCCACAGTACCCTGCATGTCATATTGGCACCTAAAATGACATTTGTGCACAGTGTGTATAAATGCAAAAATTTTACAGCACGTAATGAACGCCCCCCCCCCAAATATGCGTCAATTTTTGGGAACAAAAAGTGTGTTCATTATGCGAGTAAATATGGTAATTAAAACTTCAGTTGAGAGTCAACACTTGTCTTGTGTACACCCTTCTAGTTCGTCTTGAGATTTTGTGTGCTGTGTCGATTTTACAGAGTATGAACCAACTAGCCTGCATTGCCACCCTAACCCATAAAAAAAAACACAAAAAACCACCCCCTTTAGCAAAAAAAAAAATGCAGTCAGAAAAAAAACAAAAAAAAACAGTATGATTATGAGGCGTGTCTGCAAATTTGCAGAGCCAAATTCAGAGCTTAAATTTGGCTAAATTTATATCTGGCTAAACTGCCTAAAAACCAAACTTTGTGCACTAAAAGAAAAGAATGCTTCCTTTGTCCTGCTGGAGCGATGCCTAAAACCTACGGTGCCGCCGGGGTGCAGCATCTGTGCTTATAACATCCACCGTAAGATCCTGAGCAAGCGACCACTCAAAATTCTGAGATAATGATGTCAAATTGGGGGATGGGCACTCCTTAGGTGAACAACATGTAAAGATATGTCCTTTTGTGCTTTTTACAAATGTTACAAAATTGAGGGGTAGACGCTTATTGTAGAACGGGCAGATTCTCTGCATTTTCCAGTAACCGAAAAAGATTATTGCAAAATACCGAGAATCTGCATAAAAAAAAGGAATGTCAAGATTGATGACATTCCTGTTTTCTTTTTGGTTGTACCAATGTGTTGTGTATCCAGAAAATAAAATCTCTAAAATGTATTATGCTCCAAAGTATGTATTTCTCATACACACATACAGGGTGTTTCATGTAAGACTGACAAAAATTCCTAAAATTAGTGTATATTCGAGGTAATAAGACAATTTTCTAAGACAATTTTACACCGCATTACTCGTGGTGGCGGACGTCAAGAAATGTGTGATACTAATTACTTCGATAATTAATTTAAATTGATTTATTAACTTTTAATTAGTAAGAATAGACCTATTGTTCCAATTAGAAAATTGCTCAGCATCATTGAAAACCACTAAATTAGTAATTTTCAGAAAGACTGAGTGTGTGAGAAGCGTAGTATTGCACTAAAGTTACCACTCGTGGAACAGGCACAAGGCTAGCTTGCAGTAAGATGCACGCGCGATTTTTCCATCTCTTATGAGAGCCCCAGCCCAGAGGTCGGCAATTTAGGTCGCCCTCACTCACCCTCACCCTCACAGCCACACTCACCTCAGCCCACCACTCGCCCTCACAGCTACACCCACCCCCACTGAACCTCACTCTCACTCTCACCCTCACCGCCTTCCCACTCACAGCACTCACGCACTCATGGCCCTCACACGCTCACGGCCCTCACAGTCCTCACAGTCCTCACGGCCTTCACCCTCACGAATTTTCGGGGTTCAGAAACTCACTCACCCTCACGTCACCTGTGAAGATGAGGGTGAGTGAGGGTGAGTGAGGGCCCTTATGAGTGAGGTTTGCCAGGGTATGCCCCAGCCTTGTACCTGCTTCACGAATAAGAACTTTAGGGCACTCCTACGCTCCCCACGTGCTCCAAGTCTTCCTAAAAGTTACTGATTTAGTGGTTTTTGATGACACTCAGCAAGTTTCTAATAAGAACCATATGTCAATTTTCAATAATTAAAAAGTTAGTCATTTTTAATTAATTATCAAACTAATTAGTAAGCATCACATTTTCTGAAGTCTGCCACCACGAGTAATGCGGTCCCAAGAAAATTATCCTTTTACCTCGAATACACTAATTTCAGGAATTTTAGTCACTCTTACGTGAAACACCCTGTATATGTTGCCACTAAAGAGGTGACAAATATAAAGGGGCACACGATTTAAGACAGAGACTGTGTAAACGAATGAGGAGGATGTTTAAAATCACTAACAAGTCAGACACACTTGTATCCATGAGTGGTTTGCAAAATAATGCACTTCTCTTCGTCTACTGGTGCAGAGATGTGCAATATTTTGGTGTCTATGTACAATGCATGTCCTCAGAAAGAGAGCAGATATATCATATTAAACAATGTTAAAAACACACTGGCCTAGCCCAGCTTTAAAAACATTTCCATCCGCCTGCAAAAAGACCCAGTTCGATGTTTCAACTTTGGCATGTAGAGAAAGAGTGCAGTCAATATATTCACTAACGACTTTATCAACTTCTTGTGCTTTCCCACTCGGCACTTAAGTGCACTGCAAAGGAGTAGACTTGCGTTCTGAGTGCACTTCTCAAAGTGATTAAGGGTTTCATAGTGCAAATCCTTAAAGAAAGCCGTGCACAATATTACACAAAAACTTCTTCGAAGATCCCTCTACACAGATTGTCACCCTCTGTCTGAGTACATCCAACAATTACAAGTCTACAACAGACTGAAAAAAAAAGCTGAATGTATAATGAAGTGACTAGAGTCCCATACAGTGCCCTCAGCAACAACGCAACACAGTGAAGCAGGCACTCTCTTGCAGGCTCAACGAGACGATGAGAATGTACCAATGACAGAGCAGTTTCTCGACAGAAAATGAAACAAATAGTCATTGGTCCCGGATGGAAGGAACAATGGAACCGGATGTAGAGCATTGCAAGAGGAACAGCGCAATGGGGCAAGATCGGCGGATGTTCAACAGGACATCAGGGGCTGGGCCTCACCGTCACTTTGGTTATCGGAAGAAAGCACAGAGTCCACGGAAGCCGCGTCACGGAGAAACGGCGGCGACGGCTTTCTCTGGGAGCTATTGAAGATACCGTATCCGAAGTAAATGAGAAAACCTGCGCAGGGCCAGAGTAAAAAAGAAAGGAACTAAAAATCAGCAGAACCCATCCTTTGGGAATGATTATCTACGTTAATGCGAATAGCATCAAACGGTGCGGAGTTATGCGCGTTCGTCAGGTGGCCGGCACACTCTAGATACGCCAGCCCACTCTTGAGGCGATTCTAAATTTGTTGACACTTTCACAGCCCTGCGCACGATCTCCGCAGCCCAGCACGTGCGTTTGTGTCACTTAGGAAGGCGAGCAAAGCACGCGCCATACGCACAAACACTCAAAATGGTACCGACCAGACTTTCTGGCGTCTCAGCTAGTCTCAACCAACGGTACTCTAAACGGTTGTTTATATCTTTACCATAGGACGCGCTTACAGCGCTGTCACAGCTACCAGTGCGCGCGCGTTCCATGCACGAGGGCTCATTCCGCTCTCGTGAGGCTGAGCACGGCCGCTACATCACCCTCTCCCGAGCACGGGAGAGGGTGAGCTAGCGGCCGTGCTCAGCCTCACGAGAGCGGAATGAGCCCTTGTGCATGGAAAGCGAGCGCACCGGTAGCTGTGACAGCGCTGTAAAGCGCGTCCTATGGTAAAGATATAAACAACCGTTTAGAGTGCGTTGAATGACTGCCTTCATAGCTCTGTGGTTAGCGCGTCTGCCTGCTGATCAGAGGGTCAGCGGTTCGAATCCCAGCCGGCGCCGGTCTTTTTTATTTATTTATCGACCCGCGGCGTAAGAGGTTAGATAGCCAGATAGATACATAGACGAAAAGTGCGTGAAGTAGCCAAAGAATGCTATTCGCATTAATATTGCAAATTTTAAGTTGTATCAAACGACATGCACAAGAAAATGATGTCTCCACGTTGAGGTGCAAGCTAGGATTGAAAAAGTACAAAATTCTTTTTCTATAAAATTGATATATTTTCAGATTCCAACCAGCTCTGACAACACCAAATATTCACAGAGTAACAACATTAGATCCACTCTGCCACCATAATTCCCAAATTTACTGGCAAGACTTCTCTCTCTCCCTCCTCTACCAAAGACACAAACATCCTTTTACTCTTCATTAAATTTGACAAATGTAGGACTTCGCATTTCAGATTTCTTCTCCCCGATCTGTCTTACTTTCTGCCAAGCTGAGAAACGCAAAAGTTGAATAATCTGTCCTAGTTTGAATGTTGAATGCCTTAATTATGTTATGCAGTGAACGAGGGAATTGGTTAATTTACCTTGGTTAGGAAAATGTATTGAGATAAAAGTAACAAGACAAAATAGGACACGTAATCTTGCCATTTTTGACTCTTCTAATGCTTCACAAGGTCCAGCAAAAGGTATTCTGCTTATCCATGAGTCTGCATAACTTCCTTTGCATCATTTTAGAAATGTCCGACATGGGCAAACAAGGACTGAAACCAGGGATCCTGGGTTCAATCCCCACCCTTGCTTTTCTCGATCCGGATGAGCATTACTTGCATGCAGTTGTGTATCACTACTGCGTGACGCATGTTAACCCCTTAAGTGCCAAATTTTTTTTTTCCAAAAATAACCTAAAAGTGCCATATTTTTATTTTTTTTTATTTTGAATTGTTATTTTTCCAGTATTACACATAAAATTTGAAAAGTTTATTACGCAAAAATCACCGGAGGCGAAAAAAATATTTGTTGACTAAAATGAGTGCTGCCATCTATGATCAGCGCCGCAAAACTACTCAGACGAGCCTAGCTCATCCGTGGAATTGAGGGCTACCGAAAAAACCACTGAACGAGCTGAACTCATCCAAGGCATTTTTAGCCAGAAAGTGGCCGACACGCTCAGCTCGTCCAAGGCACTTAAGGGGTTAAAGACCTCAGGCTAGCAGTCATATTGCACTAACTGAATTTCTTACCTACAGCGCAAATTAGTGTCGCCATACCTCAAAGACAGACTGACCTTGCGTTGTTTAAACGTGATCATCAAATTTCATGGTAATAAAAACCCGAGACTCAGGAACACAGAAAGGGGACGAACACAACACAACTCAGACGTTGTGTTGGGTTGTGTTCGTCCCCTTTCTGTGTTCCTCAGTCTCGGTTTTTTATTACCATGAATCACCAACAGCTCGCTCGTTTTTTAAGTATTGTTATATCATCAAATTTGTATTCTTTTTTTTTTAGGGAGGGGGGGGGGTGAAGGTGAAGGAGGGGGAGGGGGGGGGAGTGGAATTGAAAAGAATATGATTTGTATATTCAAACCACTTTAACAAGTTTTGGCTGTATCAAATAATCCCTAATACTAACTTGAAAGTCCCCAAGCCCCTTCTTTTGGCTCCTACATAACCTCCAGCAGGAGAGCCACAAAGATAGAGGTGGTGAATGGTCAGCTTACCAAGCACCATCCACACGACGAACCGAACCCAAGTGGAGGGGGTAGTCTCATCATTAGGTAGAGGTTCACAAACATGTTGAACATTGGAATGTATGGTACCAACGGCACCTAAAGATCGGCGAGAATGGCAAAATGGCACAATCACTTGATAGCACTTGCCACAACAAAACGCTCGTAAGCTACACAAAATTATAAAATAAGTATATTCTAAACACATCAATCCAAATAGGTGGACGAATATAAAATGAACAAAATAAGAAAGCCGCAAAAAAACATAGTAAAAAAATTTTACTTCAGGTCTCCTAATGAGAGGTCATCTGTGTTAACTAAGCACTATACAGACATGCTTTTCAGAAGTTTTGTTTGATAATGCTACACAGCTGTTCAATTCCTTTACGAGTGAACACTGAGCACCAGTAGATCTTCTTAACATGCAGAAAGAACAATTGATGTTGAATGTCAAAGCAACAAAGTTCATTACCTAACAATACAATAGTTCATTTTCCCGCAATGACAATCGACATTAGTTTGAACAGCCGAGTCGCCAGTGATGCAGGCCTGTGGCAATTGCATGCCAGTAGAATGTCAGCAATAAAGACATTTTCGTGCAAATTCTCTTAAAATGGTGGGACATCAGCCACCTATGAAGAGAACCTCTTAGCCATTGCCACATGAAAGCATGGATGCAGAGGTCTACTCACAGCAAAGGAGAGCGACTCTGTGCTGGCACTTGGTTGCCTTGAAATCACAATGATGCACAGAACCGCTAAAAGTGCCACGCCCGCGAAAGGAATCACCACCGGTAGGTCTCCATTGAAAAAGGGCCTTCGGCAAATACCAGTATCCCGTTCAACGTACAGAATAGCGCCCCTGTAACAAGAGAAAGAATGGCAGCAGGTGTCACTATTTTCAAGACTATAATAAAAATTTAGAGTATGCAAGTTTGTCGCTACAATTTTCCACACATTCAGAATCATCTTGCTGACTTGTGTAATACTGCACAGCCCAGCTCCTTATACACCTTTGCAAGTGGGATCCTGGCTTAATCTCGAAATGTGCACCCAGACGAGGGGGACCTACTCTCCAACCAGGACATTCGCTGCTTTCCGTACAATGTTGCCAGACATTCCTTGCTGAAGTAGACAGCAACAAGCGCAGAGGGATTCTTAAAAGCTATTTATAAGACATACAGGCGTTGTCTTCGGCCGAGAAAGAGCAGAAACAATTAAAAAAATACCCGAGCCAGTAATAAACTGAAAAATCGGAAAAATATCTAAAATCTCAAAGCAAATATCAGAATATGCCAGAAGCTCCTTCCACACTTCCGTTGCCGCCAGTCAGTGTTCTGAAAGGGCGTCTGATACCAAGGTGCACGTCGCGCTGATGTCTTCGGGGATCAGTGCATACTGCTTACCCGCAAGAAGTCAGGCTGCACACAGAAATAACGCACCTTTATCCCAGTAATCCACGCAGTCCATTGCCCGGCCCAGCCCTCGTGCACCCCAATGTCTTCCTCTTTCGCATGTCCACATGTCACAGAACTCATCATAGCTACTGCATTTCCTGGTTGGTCCACATTGGCACACCCCCATGACGTGCACCTGGCACACCCCAACACGGTGGAAACATTACACACCGCCAGCATCTCTCAAAGTGGCAGCGCACAGGAGCCTCCGCTGCAAACGTGTATGGATGCCCCTCCCAAGTCATTTGTATGTTTATTATCTAGCAACTGTAGACTGAAGCACTCTCGCTGACACCATTATTGTTGAGCCAGTCCAGAAACCCCCAAAACTGTTTATTTGTTCGGACAACCCCATCAGTTTTTCCTAACAGCTAAGGATCCTTTCAGCATTGACGCAGTAGGGCAGACTTTGATAACAATACACATTTTAGGAATTATTTTTTTATAGCTGTGCATCAATGCAAGACTAACATGCTAAAATAGTGCTTCAACAGCAAAAATACTTTACGTGGGGAGAGATGATGAAAAGAAATTGGGTGCTAAAAAATCCCTGAAGATATTCTGGAGAGCCCCTGGGTTCCTAGAAAAACAGTTTGAGAATTCATGCCCTAGATGCTTGTTACCATAGCTGCACTTATCTTATTTCTACTAGCCTTGACCTAAATCACGAAATATTGAGTCCGCAAAAAATAAGCCGTTTACACTATTCTGTTTAAGGACAGCCAATTTCGACTCGAGTCTACACTCGCATCTCATTCGTTCTACAAGCTTCACTTGTCCGTTGTTTTTTAGCACTTTTACCCTTTGAACTATGAATCACCAACTAGCCCAAGTGCATACCCTTCTACAGTACTACAAGCATTTAGTGCTTTTGAGCCATGGAAGTACTCTGGATAAATGAAGCCACAAAATTCTAAATTTACTTTGGAAGCATGCACTAGGTATGCTTCCTCAACCACCGATGTTTCGCGGACCCCTTGTGAATCGGCGGATACGATGGAGGACCCTTGTTCGTGGTGAGGGAGGGGAAAGGTATAAATTAAATATAATGATGATTTAATAAATGGATATAACTAAGGGCTAGTGTGAAGTAGACCTTTCTTATTGACATAAACATGAGAAAACTGGCACAAACATTGAAACATTTCTCTTCGATCTGAAAAAAGGCAACTTTTATTGCCGGGCTTGAGTGATAAGGCAGGGCTTCGCTGACCCCCTAGAATGCCTTCGCGGACCCCAAAGGGCCTGAGGACCCCCATTTGAGAACCACTGGCTTAAATTATTAAAAATTGTGCTTCTCAGACAACCTATTCCACAGTCTAAATTTTAAGAAGGACAAAAAGCAAAAGTTTTCCTGCAATATATGCACACTTCAGTACAAACCTGGAGGTTCAGACCCCTCAATCCCAAGAATGGATTGCTCCAAAGGCTCACCTAGTACGAGCGTGAGAATCTTCACAAGGTACGAGGTCTCCATGGTAGGGCTCTGGAGGCCGTCGGAGTTGAACATCGTTGTAAAAGAACTACGGGGTTTCAATTCCATTGCGTCATTATCTAAAGTGCCCGTTTCACCGTGTGACTGACTGGGAACTTCGTACCTGTGCAACAACACAAACACATTGAATTAGTTCTGAAGGTTTCCACACTAAGAGAGTATTGTGCATCACAAAATAGTATTTACAAGTAGTGTGGTATGAATATTCAAATAGTAGTTTAGAATAATATGCTATTCGGTATTCGCCTTCAGGTGAACTGCGATATACATACATTTCGAAGTGTGGATCGCAGAGGGTTAGCCCCGTTGAGTGCGCTTCTCACTGAGCACTAGTGCAATGCGGGGAAGCAATACTCGCGAGCTCGCGGTATATGTTAGGCAGCAATGTCTTGACAAGCCCGCGTTCATCGTTAGTGCTTTCTTTTTTTTATATCAAATTTGGAAAGGAAGAAAGAATATTTGCATATAGAAAGCAGATTTAGAAATCTCCTCGATAAATCTGTCGTTTACATGCTACAGTTGATATAGAACATAGTAGTTATGTTAAAAGGAAGCTGAAAAGGTTCTTAGAAGAAAATCTAGTTAAAGGAGAATTTTAGAGTATTTTTATCCCGCAATTTGAATATCACGTTCATTTTCCCCAAAGATGTGACTAAACACGAGAAAACACGAAAAACCTCCGACAATAGTTACGTCATAAAAAGACCTTTTGGCAGACAAGCGTGAGTCGCTCGTGTGGGCAACACAGGCAATTGCCAGCTTGCCAGGTATATTCCCCTGCACTGACACCGGTTGCGACGTCTTTTTCTGCCCCTTTTGAAACCAGCAAGAGTCCGCATGCATAACTTTGATAGGCGCTAAAGATGCTCGAGAGCGGAGATTCCGAAAACTCCTTTTATGATGCAACTCTCCGGGAAAGAGGGGCTTCAGCTGTACTTTGAAAATAATTTTCAAGGAAAATAAGCCTTCAATCACAAAACTGAAAAATAATCTTGATATTCATGATCCTAGAGGCCAAATGAAGACGATTTAAGTGTTTTTACTCAAATACAGAACTGCCTTGGTTTCCCTTTAAAGTACCGCATTTACTTGCATAATGAGCACACTTTTTTTCCCGAAAAATTGACCCATATTTGGGGGGGGGGGCGGGGGGGTTAATTATTGGGGTAAAATTTTTGCATTTACACACTTTGCGCAACTGTTATTTTAGGTGCCAATATGACATGGCAGGGTATTGTGGCACGTCTCCATTGACGGAGGCGCACCCATGGCTGGTCATGGGCGCGCCACAGTAATAATGCTCTATAAATTGCAAACCTTTTCTAGGGCACTTTTGGCGTGCCCTTTGCTGAAGAAAAAGCGCCCTAAGAAGCTCACTCAGCACAAAGAGCGACGCGACCGTCCTTAGGCCTAACCAATTTCACGATATCACTGTTCGAAAGCGGATCACAGACGGCGGCGCATTAGTTGACATCAATGCATCCGATTAACGAAGCACGTCCAGGGCTGGGCAATTCCTCGACCCTAGCTTCACTAGACGTGCGCACCGTTCGGTTTCACGGTTGATTACTTTCGCAACCACGCAATTGCAGCCATTACAAAAGCAGCTTGGCTTGGCTTGACTTGGCCACTTGGCGGCAAAAGAAAATTGGCAGGCGTGATGGCTAGCCGGCTAGTTAAGTTGGACGCAGTTCAAGATTAGCGGAGCCGAAAATTATAAGTGCGTTATTGCACGAGAAAAGAAAAGAAAAATCCAAATATTGATGGCTGTTGTGGGGGTGCATTTATTATGCAAGTGCCTTCATTATGCGAGTAAATACGGTAACCGAGCTTAGAAGTGAACAAGTGGAAGGTTGAGAACAACCTTCACGAGTTCAGCTGAATTTTCGTGCATGGTGCACGGTAATGGAAGACTGAGATACTATTTAATTCAGAAATATCCGACCAAAACAACTATTCCCTTTGATCTCTTAATACACTATTTGTACACGACTACTTAAAAGAAATGAAGTCATTCCATGTGATTAGCAGCATCATGCTCATGTACAAGAATCATTAGTGAACTGGCATAGCAAGGAATGGTATGAGCACAGGTAGTTCAATTATCTCTGCCTCTATTTATTAGATTAGTACAGCAGTCTTTATCTTTGTTCAGTAATATCTCTTCAGTAAAATATAGTTAGTAACATCTGGTCAGTGATATCTGCTACTAACACCTCTTCAGTGATCTCTATTTGTTTATTAATCTGCCTCTGTTCAGTAACTGGTCTCTTTTAACTAATCTCCTCATTCAGTAATCTCTACCTCAGTTTCTTAACGTGCACAGTAATCTCTTTCTGTTCACTAACACACACCATATTCTATTTCAGTTCAGTAGCCTTTATGCAATAATCCCTACCTCATTAAGTAACATGGTACACACCTTGTATATGTGTTTAGTCACATATGCTAAGTAATCTCTGTTCAGTAACATCTGTTCTGTTATCTTTATCTCTTATGTAATCTCCATCTCTATTCAGTTCCATTTCTGAATAATCTCTACTTCTGTTCAGTAACGTCTAGTTGGTAACATCTAGTTGGCAGTGTCTAGTCAGTAACACCTGTTCAGTAATTCCTAACAGTAACCTTTGTTCAGTAACACCTGATCAGTAACATCTGGTTGGTTATCTCTGCCCCTGCTCAGTATCTCTGCCCTTGCTCAGAGATCTCCATCTATCTCTGTTCTGTAATCTCACTCTCTGTTCTGCCATCTCTATTCCAGTTCCCATATCTGTCTAGTAACCCCTGTTCCCTAAGCATCTTCCCATTCCAAGAGATTAGTGAATGTTGGATGATTGCTAACAGAAAACATTACTATTGATTACTTGCTGGAAAGTGCTTGTATACATAAGAAAGCGTAGCAAATTCCTAAAAAATAATGACCATTTGTGATCTGCACAAGGTAGATTAGCTTAGGCTAGGCATGGTAAATAATTAGGCATAAATTAAATAAAGCAGTGCCAGTAAGGTTTAGACTAGGCATGGTAAATAATTAGGCATAAATTAAATAAAGCAGTGTCAGTAAGGTTAGGTATGTACCAAAGCAGCAGGCAATGAGTCAGTCAGCCCAGTTTCACCATCACAGCACAGTGAATACACATAGTTCTGGCTATCAAAGTCAGACAGCCATGCATTAGCAAACCAGTAACAAAAAATTGGTAACAAATGTTTCTACAATAGTACGGTTAGCTGATCACTTGTGTACCATAAATTGAATATTACATTCAAATAGGTTTAAACATAATGCAGTTCAAGTTATATACTCTGCAGTTCAAGTTATATGCATATCACATAGGTTGGCAATGGTACTTTTAAACAATATTATTTACAAAGCTTTTGCATTTCACACATGCCAGTCAAAAAAGGCGCCTTCAAAGCTAGCAAAAAAAAAAGCAAGCAAAATGCAGCAAGCAAAAAATCATTCCAATCAAGCACAAGTCAAAGCTTCAACCACATACCACACACACAAAAAACAAGGGCACATGAAGCTTCAATAGTTAAAGCATTCATTCAAATGCCAGGATGCAAATTATCAAGAAGACTTGCAATTCATAGCTGTTGCAAATCCTTACCCAGAACAGATTGCATGGAACACAAGGTATTCTAAGTTGTGAAACTAATAAAGGTAGCTACCCAAAACCAGCAAAGGCTGAGAAGAACTAGGAAGACAAACCATAACCGATTACACCACATCAGCATGAAGAGACAGGAATGACAAGAAGTGGGAAGACATATATTACAATCATAGTATTAGAGCGTTGCTGAGCAATGACAATATTTTTATACACAAGGCCTAATGTCCTTGGACAAAATCTGAAAAAGCCCATTGTGATGCAGCCTCCAACCTACAATGAGCACATTTTGCACAATATAAAAGGGCTCAGAGCTTCACTCAAGTTACACGAAATCTCATACTAAGTGCACATGGGGGCTTGGTGGCCAAGTTTGTTCATACACCAAAGCATAGCAGAGATTGGAGTGAAAGTTTGGGATGCACAGTCAGAGATACTCAGTTCAAATGGCACTGCTACAAGTACCGAAAGTTAGCCCACTTCTTTTCATTTGATTTGCTTCCCATTTTAGGTGGGCTATCTTTCGAAATATTATGGCACGTACCACGTGATGCATGATAAATTCAACGGATTAGCTATAATGCTGCACAGGCCTTTTTCTTCTCTACTAGAAAAATTAAGCTTTAAGCATGTTTAGAAAGTGGGCAGATCAGGCAGATCTTGCCAAACGTTCGACGCATGCGTGATGCCGCCGTAACTTTAGTTTACAGGAGCATAACAGGAGGCAGACGGCCGTGCGTGCGAGAGCGCGTGCCGTCTCATGCTCTACACGCGCGGAGCTCCAGCAAGGTTTTTGCACGTGCAGAAAGACTGAAGTTCCCTCGATGCCTTGCGGCAGTGGTGGCATAGTGAAACTGGCTGGTGAAATCAGTCTATTACCAACTGTCCAAACTGCTTGTCTCTTAAAGGCCGACCTCCAGAATCGTCTTCTGCCAGGAAGAAAACCAATACCCAGTTTCCTTCTCTTCATTCCCTCTTGCACTCCCCCAATCTCCTATGCCCATAAGAGCAGGTCTCCGAGCCACTCCCCAGCAGAATGAAAGGTCTCCCTCTTTCTCGAATTGAAAAAAGGAATTGAGAGTTTCCTCCTTTGTGGCTGCTCATCGGCCTTTAAGCTATAGCAGTGGTTCTCAAACACTGGTGTTTTTGGAGACATCCTGTGAACCACTGATGGTGGTTCACAGGATGTCTCCAATAAATAATAAAAAAACGAAAAATGAATACAGAAAATTGTAATACAATTAACTGCTATGTAAATTGTATTTTGCTTTATTATCATACAGAGAATAAACATTACATTAAAGTGTTTTCTCTATGTATGACAAAAAAGATAATTGTGCTGCTTCACTAGACTGAAAAGAGAGGGCTCTGCAGAGCCTAGAAATGGCTTCACAAACTCTACGAGGTTCGCAGAACCTTATTTCAGAAGCACTAAACTAGATGAATAAGAGCAGTGGTTCTCAAACTTTTGGTCGTCATGGAATCTGTGAACCACTTGGAGGCCGTTTGGGGACCCCCAATGTATTCTGCATCAAAGGTCTTGCACAATAACATAGATCTTTTGTTTTAGAACATTTTTTTTTAATTTTGCACGGACCCTTACAAGTGTTTTCGAGGACGGCCACAGTTTTGAAAACTGCTGAACGAGAGAATGTGAACAAAAAAACTTAGGATGATTGTGAAGGTCAAAGTACTGTGAGAGCTGCTCAGGTTTTCATACGACTGTATGTGGAGTACAAAAAAAAGATCTAAACAAATTTTAACAATGCATATTATGATAAATAAGGCACCAAGTTTTTGGCAGTTCACTTTTCTTTCCAAATACCCACAGCACTAATTAGTACTCGGAAGCCATCATCCTCTGAAGGAAACAAGGTCTTAGGAAATATAATCTACTTATATATGTAACAACCTTTCGTCTAATTATAGCTAGGCTGGAACTACACTTACCATAAAATACCGGGGGAGTGCCCGTCCCATTTTTTTCTGAAAACTGGGTTAATCTAGATCTCTGTCCAGTCAAATCGGGCAGTTAACATATAATTTGCAGAATTTCCAAGTTTGGGAAATGTTAATAGTGGGCACTTTAATAAAGTGGATGCTTCGGCGGTATTTTATGGTAAAGTAGAAGTACAGCATCTGTGACATTCGTACATGATTCCCCAGAAAGAAGCGGTAAGATTTCCACGAAAGGCACAGTATGCAAATATCCCCGTTACCTTGCACAGTTACAAAACATAGCATTTTCCAGGGTCTGTATCGTGGTTCCAGATTTTCAGAAATGCATTCGGTGGCAATGCACAAACACTGCTCAAAATCCACCAAAAGTATGAAGCCTCCAGTCATTTGGAGAGTTTCTTTTAGAAACCACAACTTACATTTCGCTACGTTTTGAGACAGACACTGACATGGAAGCGTCGGGAGAAGTGATGGTGCAGGGAACAAGAGGCTCGTATCTGAGGGGAGGGGACCAGGATACCGGTTACTTATCAAACTTACTGACAGCACCTAGCTGCAGAGCACCATGTCTCCATGCTTACACTAACAAGCACTATTGATTAACAAGCCCCGCACATCTGCTTTCCTGCAGAGCATGCAGACAGCAGCAATAATCTTATCTGTATAATCCTCACATGGAACGTTTCAGAATCCATGCAAGAATAACAATCCTTGCACAGAATATTTCCTAATCCACGTCCAGCTCACAATCCTCGATGACAATGTTAGTAAACAGATGAGCTGGTTTAGGTTACACAGAATTTAAACTGGAGATGACGGACGAAAAAGGGGGACAACCACACAAACGTCCCACATGAAAATGTTCGGACAGAACATTCAGTGGATTTTCTATAGACTGTTGTGATTGGCTCCCCCCACACTATGAGGGAAGATGAATGTGGGGGCCTTGTTCATCAACAATGCACATTGGAATGAATGAAATATGGTAAGTTACACTAATGCATTGCCTTGAGGCACTGCCAGTGTGTATACACCTTTTCGTTTAGCCTCGCACCCAGCCACAATCTCCATATCCAATATGCGTTCCGAGAAAAAAAAAAAAAGAAAAAAAAAAGCAAGAGATTACAGCCTTGAATAAGTAAAAAAGTATAGAAGGGTCATAACAAGAACGACTAATGGTTGCAATTAAAATGTCAACACGTTCTACTGTCGAGGCGAGAAGAAAGCGATGTTTTCACGCATACCGGAAGTTCCAGAATTAAAGATGGCGGCGCCCACGTAGAAAAGGTGTATACCCTGGTAATCAATCGAAAATATGTTAAAAGATTCAGCTTGTACGTAACATGGAAGATTGTTTCTCACAGTGGTGTTTCTGGAGCATGAGACAACCAGCAACTATAACCAGACTAGACCATAAAGTGCTGTGCTGTCACGCAATTTTTACTTCTATTTCATAAAATCACCCTCAGTAGAACAGTAGTGGGATTGATTACCAAGATAAATGCTGCCTTGAGTGTTAGCTTGACAAAAAAAGTCTTCAGGGCAGAAAAAAGCTTGCAAGTCATTGAACCTAAAGTTACCAATGTGATGTTTGGATACCAGTTTGTGGCAGAAATGTCAATGACTGAAATAATAAGGAAATATTGGCTACTCAATTTACCTGTTTTCTGGAAACAATGAATTTGAATGCACAAAGATTTTACACAAAGAGATAAAACAAAAGGTTCCTTTATATTAAACTCTGCAATCATGGTGTCTTATCAAAACATTCTCACACACAAGCCTGCAATAAGCAAACAAGCAACTCAACCGAAATGCAAAAAGCATGACCAGAAACAAGGACTGCAGATAAAGAAGCAGAAATGCTCAAACTACAAGCCAGCAAATACCATAGTTTCTGTTGGCAAGCAGAAAACAAAACTTCCGTTCAGAAAAAAGGAGAGCAAGTTCTACACATACCTGAGCATAAGCACAGAGACAGCAACTAGGCTGTAGGCCAGCAATGTGCCAATGGACATCATGTTTGCCAGTTCTTCAACATTAAAAATCATGGCCATTGTACCTTAGGATGTGAAAGAATAAAGAAAATGACAAAACTCAGCAAGCAGGTCTGGTGTCACAAATTCCAAAAAACTAACAATTTAACCTGCAGTCAAACAGAGCAGAGTAGACAGTTGGGCGAGTTGGTAGTTATTGAACATAGTTACAGTTGCGCACACAAGGACAAGGACAGAGAAGAGAAACACGTAGACGACAGACAAGCGCACACTCACAACTCATATATTAACGAAGTAGGAAAAGAAAGAGGTACAGAACGCGGAATCCGCTCGAGCGTTAGCCACACAGGCGCGAGGAACCACTGGCCCCAGGGCTCGAGGGGTACATGTGAAGTTACCCACATGAAAAAGATTTTAGGAAGGCAATTTCCTCCTCTGTTAATGAAACAGACGGAAAGCTAACACATCGCTCGCCCATGCTCAGAATAATAAAGGCTAAGAGAGCACAATCTTTCTCTAAAGTCTACGGTGGGGGGCCATCTACCCCTGCACTGTAAATCTTGTAAATGTACGCCATCCTTAGCGGAAACCAAGATAATAGGCAGGTACCGAGAAAAACACACCAGAGAGATTTTTGAAGCCTTTATTATTCTGAGCATGGGCGAGCGATGTGTTAGCTTTCCGTCTGTTTCATTAACAGAGGAGGAAATTGCCTTCCTAAAATCTTTTTCATGTGGGTAATTTCACATGTACCCCTCGAGCCCTGGGGCCAGTGGTTCCTCGCGCCTGTGTGGCTAACGCTCGAGCGGATTCCGCGTTCTGTACCTCTTTCTTTTCCTACTTCGTTAATATATGAGTTGTGAGTGTGCGCTTGTCTGTCGTCTACGTGTTTCTCTTCTCTGTCCTTGTCCTTGTGTGCGCAAAAGTCAAACAGAGCACTGAACCTAAAGTTTGTGATCAGTAAACTGGAGAATTACACTGATAAACTCAAACTATGGTGGTGCTTTGTCAGGACTTTAGACTAAGGAATGACACAAAAATGTAAGGGAGGTTAAGTTCTTTGAGGAACTCATGAAGGTAGATACTTCATAAAACTAATGGGCTCTATGAAACTCCTTGAAAATAGCTTTTAAAAAATAGGCTTAGTGTACATTCAGACTTGCACTGACTAATCACTAGATTCTTCACTTTTAACAACAAAAAAAAACATGGTAAGAAAAGTGTAAAACTTGTTAAAACGAAACAATACCCATTTCCCAAAGCTTCTTACCATACAAAACAATTATACTTTACCCCAGTTCTATACCACTTGCCAAATGATAAAACTGGCATTCTCTAGTGAGTGTTAAAAAATATGTTCTGCCCTCTCTCATTGAAGGGTTCTTTTTTTCATATCTCACTTCCCTCAAAGCACATTTAAAAATATTTCTCAACCTTTTTTTTTTTTTTTAACAAACAAACTGCTTTTAAGATATATGCAAATTTCAGAGGAGTTTAAAGGGGGGAAAAAGATTGCTTTGCATGTATAATGGACTTCTCTTCTTTATCCATGCACCTCTCCATTGAGGGCATGCATCATTTTCTGAAATTGCATGGGACATACAGTCTAACCGTAAAATGCCTCTCCATGCCTGCTAGATTATTACATTAATAAATAGTTGCTACCCCTACTACACAGCCCTCGTTCTTATGCAACAAAGGCAGGGGGAGGGGGGGGGGGCAAGGAGTGTTAGCACATTACTTATTCCCATTGGTTGCACAGGCTATGGTGTCATACCAGCAGCTGCTCTCTGTTGCTGTAACTTTTTCCCATTGCCTTGCTATGGTGTGATCAACACCAACATGAGCAAGCAAGGCCAGGGACATACCAGCAAAGACTCCTGAAAGTAGGGTGGCCAGCAGGGGGGTCTTGAGCCGCGGGTGCACGATGGCCAGGAAGCGGAAGATGAGTCCGTCCGAGCCCATGGCATACAGGACGCGGGGCAGGGGAAACATGCCTCCCAGGAGGCTGCATCCAAGCGAGCACACCAACCATTGTTGCTTTGTCACTTTACATTGTACTCTTCCGAAAGGAACCGTCACTAGAAATTTGTTATAGATCCCCATCATCGTATGTATTGCCATTTGCACTGTTTTTGTAACAATAAAGAAGAAAAGACAGGTTAGAACAGCGAGCACATTCTGACTCAACCGAGTATCAAATGCAATCTTTTATCAAAATATGAATCACATCTGAGTGTACAAATAATGCATGCCTTAATTCAGCAAAAAAAAAAATAAGACAAAAATATAGCTTTTTTTAAAATTATGTTGAAGTGATTTTTGAAGTTTATCTCTATAACCGTAAATGTTTACTTGTATTTGAAAAAGATTTTCAAATACAAATACTTCACATTTAATGAGAATCTGCAGCAGTGAATACTTCAGAGATCAAGGCTGGAAACCTCTCCTAGAACAGACGAGTGTGACAAGCGAGTGTGATCTCGCAGCCACACAGAGATCTGCAACTCTCGACCGTTAAAGCGGCTTTTAGCCTGCCTGTCACTGAAAGTGCTCATCTCCACCCACAACTACAGTCCATATGGCCCTTCCAGAGTTTGTTCGCCCTTTCAATTTCACATATTTTAGATCACCTTTCTCTCTGCCACCCTCAACCCCCACCCTTTTCCTCCTCAACCATGTTGAATTAACCTGAGACTGGAGTAGAAGAGAAACATCAAAACGTAAAAAGCACATAAGATGGACAGGATGACGTCTTCCCCGTTTCGGGTTGATTCAACATGGTTAATAATCACCAGCTCGCCTGCACCCTTGCTATATTTTCTCTTTACCTTTGATTGATTGTTTAGACCAGTAAAATGTCTTCGTGGACCCCTTGGCATCCACAAAGACATTTTAGGGGTCTGTAAAAGTCTGCCTTATCAGTGAAGCCCAGCAATAAGATTTGTCTTCTTTTCAGATTGAGAAAATAAATGTTTCGATTTTTGGGCGAGCTTTCTCACGGCATGTCAAGAGAGAAGCCGACTTCATACTAGCCCTCAGTTATATCCATTTATGAAATCATTATCATAAATAAGTAGTCTTGTGCGAATAGTGGATTTTGAGTTCGAAGCGAATATTGGTTTTGGCCGAATATTTTGCGATTAGAATATTGAATATAGTTTTTCCACGCCTTTCGCTACCACAGCTATAATGCTTAGACGAAAACACAGCTAAACTTGTGAAGGTTGTTCAACTTGTTCATTTATAAGCCAAGTTTAGTTACCTATATTTATGAACTGTGACCTCAGAAGGTCTGATGTCTTGGGATGGCAAGTAAACAACGGATATTACATAAAATGAATTCTATAGAGATGGCCAACTATACCCAATTGAGTGAATTTACGAATCTTGCAATATAAAATATTCTTTCTTTAATCTTGAGTTAAAAAAAGAAAGAACCTCACATGATGGACGCAGGTTGTAAGGGCATCTCTGTCTAACATAGTATACTCTTGCATAACAGTCAGTTTAATTTTGAAACTTTTACTACAATGTAGATATACGCATTCACAAAGTTTCCATTTATTATCAAATACAGCCGGCACGCGTGCACCGTCTCGCCTTGAATGTATGCTTTTCTTCCCAGCACGCCATTGCAATATTCATACTTTTCCAAGTGTTTATCGCAGCAGGATACACCGTTGAATGCGCTTCTTACCAAGCACCGATGTAATGCAGAGAAGCAACAACCGCAGCTCGCTTCCGTGGGTAGTGCTTCTCCGCATTGCACCCGTGCTCGGTAAGAAGCGCACTCAACGGGGCTAACCCGCCGCAATCAACACTTCGAAAAATGCAAATAGTGCAGTTTTCTCTAAGCGAATACCGAATAGTGTATTATTCGAAACTACTATTCGAAAGTTTGAATATTTGCACAACCCTATAAATAACCTATACATTTTCCTTCCCCTCGCCGCAAAAGGGATCCTCCATCATCCCCGCCGATCCACAAGGGGTCCGCGAAACATCAATGGTTGAGAACCACTGGTTTAGGCAATCGTCGAAATTGATGTTGTTCCCCGACAGACGTTTCCGCTACAAGTTGGAAAGAAGACTCGTCCCGCCTTCATCCTTTTCCATCTGCTCACGTAAATAGATAAGCACACTGGCTTCCATCTAGCAATGGTAAGGACAAGGGAGCCTAGATTTGAGGGAGGGACCAACTCGAACCACAGAAGGTGTCCGCAATTTAATGGTGGACGCCTCTTACACATATTGGCGCACGTGCGCACACGTACCTTGTCCCTTGGCAAGGAGGACGGCAGGCAGAGAAGCTAAGTCAACCCTGTAGATGCTTACAGACGATCGACGTTTCTGCCTTCTCTTCACAGTTTACATTGCAAACGTAACTCGTAGGTCATGCGACTCCAATCGAGCGGCTGAAACGCTCTGAAATCTAGGCGCACTAATGACGGCAGACGTTCCGTGGCCCCACCTGGTGGATAGTCCGGCCAGCGCTCCGATGGAGACGACCCATTTGGCGACAGGCCAGCCAGCCCGGTCAAAGACGTACGGCAGGGGCGCAGACACGTTCTGGTCCCAGTAGGGCCACACCAGGGTCTCGATGACCGAGACCCCGAAGTAGGCCAGGAACACGATGGTCAGGGACACCACGATGCCGATGGGGATGGCGCGCCGGGGTTGCGCACCTCCTCTCCTACAACCGACCGTTGCGCAGTTATTTTTAATCGCGTAAATTGGTTTAGCTTCCTTTGGCAGCAGACATGAGTATTGCAAATGCAACATGGACTGAGAAACCAGTAATTATAAAGATAATTAACTCATTTTAGTTAATTACTCAACATACTGCGGCGGTCATCTGCTCCTATAATGTCCACCGATCTCGAGAAACAACTAGCAAAGACAACAATTAGCTAGCAGTTTGTAGTCTCTCTTAAAAAATCCGGTTTCCATTAAAAAATATTACCCTGTATATTAGTCCCACTTATGTAGCGTGGAACTGAATGTCAAAGGCTTACAGTCAACCTGTGCAGCCAGACCCCATAAAGGCAAAGACACACTATCATTCCTGCTTTTAAAGTAAGACCAAGTAGTAAAGACATACCCATCGTCGCGATGCAGTCAAACCCCACAAAGGCATAGAAGCAGGACGCTGCTCCATTCAGCATGCCACCAACACCATAGGGGAAGAAGCCCCCAACTCCGGTGTCATTTCTGGGAATCTGAGGAGAGAGAGAGACATACTTAAAGAGATCAATCTTCAGAAAAATGTGAGACCCGATTCTGGAGCAGAAGGCTTTGTTTATTAACGAAGACGTGCAAACAGACATCAATTCTGAGGGGACACTCACGTCCTCCGGCTTGAGCTGCCAGTTTCTGATGTCGGCTTTGAAGGCGCCCACGATGACAACGTAGACGACCACAAGTAGGTTCACCAGCGTAAATACATTGTTGAATCGTGTCGACTCCTTCACACCTATAGCCAACATGCCTGCGAGATATAAGTTTGCATGAGCATAGCTCGCATGCAAAGCGTTGCACGGTGTGTTTACACACACTTTTTTAATCCAACGGTAAGACAAATTAAGCCTAACATTTCTGAGAGCCAGCCTCTACCAAAAGATACGTCAAATACCTAAAACAAATAGATCAGAACCACGTTTTTTTATTTTTTTTATTCACACTTTTTTTTAAAGTTAACAATCTGCCCCCTCTCACTGTTGAGGGTAGCAGCGAATTAGGAATCTGTGCAACAGACAAACCCTACAGCACACCTTTGAGGCTGCTAGGGCCTTAGAAAAAAAATGTTTAAAGACCTAAAGATGGGAATTGGCACCTTAAGGCTGCCTCGCACATTTGTATTTAAGTGTGACAGAGTCCGTTGTGCCCGCATATAACTGCTTTTGAGAGAACACACCCACAAACTGAAACCATTCACAGTGATGTGATTGGCCTAAGCCATTTTGGAGCACCTTTTGGAGCAGCCAAAACAGTGTTTTGGAGCAGCAAAAGTAGCCTTTGGAGCAGCCAGAACACTGTTTTGGAGCAGCCAAAGTGGTTTTTGGAGCAGACAGAATACTGTTTTGGAGCAGCCAAAGTGGCTTTTGGAGCAGATATTCTTTGAAAAATTAAAACTCTTGTTTGAAGTGCTGCAGTTTCAATTGCATGTGGTGAAAAACGAAATGGCTGTTTCAGAGGTCATTAGCATCAGGGATCTGTTCTAAGTGGCATTTCGGCAAAGTACAAAGTCGTTGGTGGTGTCCAGTTCTCCTCCTATTGTCCCCGTCTTCGAGCACCACTATGTATTTCCACGTACAAGACCGGTAGTGAGAGGCTTGGAGGAACTATATGATTTTCGATTCGCAAATGTTCGTCCAAAACCACTATTCGCTTCAGACTCAAAATCCCATATTTGCGCATGACTAGAGATCGAAACATATGCACTATCTACGATAGGGCATAAAACATTGTCAAGATTATTTCTAGCCCACAGCGAAAGAATGACGTAAAAAGTTAAAGACCACCCGATAGATGACACCTGTGTGTCAGAGCATTCTCTCGTCATAAGCGATCACAAGTGAGCAGAACGCACCCGGTCACATCCAAACGCAAATGCGTGACCCAGCCACTAGTCAAAAGTTGGCATCATTATATGTGACTTCCACGTGATGTCACCTCTCTGCACCAACAGTCATTTCAACTTGTTCTTGCCAAAAAACAAGTTCAACAATGCCAAATATATGCTGCAGAAGCTACACGTACGGCAGCAGATTTCTTGACAATTTCTGCTGGCGTGACGTCAGTGTAATTGTTGGGAGAGTAGGTGATGAACGCATGGTGGCGCATGAAGACAAGGACAAAAGGAGAACTGCAGGAGCGCACGGTGGTGTCCAGTTCTCCTCCTATTGTCCCCGTCTTCGAGCACCACTATGTATTTCCACGTACAAGATCGGTGAAAATCACGATTGGCGTCAGTACTGACGACACCTGGAAACGTCCACGAAGCACGTCTCTCACCCGCGAGGAACAGTGTGATGGCCAGAGCAAAGACGTCGGGGTAAGTGGAGAGCCAGCTGACACCAAGGGGCATCCACTCCCTGAAGTGGGTCTCAATGGTGTGGTTGAGCAGACTGTCCATGTAGCCACTGTAGCCGCGGGCCACCGACGCGGTTCCTGCAATGCCAGTTTCACTCCTTAGTGTGTGTGCTTTCGGTGTTGCACATTTCCCCTACTTTTTCACTTGTCTTGCAGCCAACAGCAGTAGCATGAAAAACTCTAGTGTCTGCTACAGCGACAGAGTTGCACATTTTTATTGGGCATCACCAATTTGAGAACACCTCCAAGAAAAAAAATGGCTGCAAAAACCACTATTGTTGGTCATCAATGAATTGCGATAGCATTCGTCATGAGACTCACGACATAGCTCACTGTGAATACGACGACGCTGCGAAAAATCAATGAACTTTGTCCAGCGACTTTTGCTCTGCGCTTGGGATCAGCTCAGTGGCTGCTATGTTGAGCACAAAACGAGCGTGCCGTGGTGTGAAATTCGTCGGTTATTCATAGCATAATTCGCTCCCATAGAGTTCAGCCTTAAACATTTTATTTTATGAATGGTTTACGATGCAATTAGTGACGTCTGCACGACTGCAGCAGACCACTACAACAAATCAAATTTGGGGGTTTTACGGGCCAAACTACAGGCACCTGGCATGCCCCAGCAGAGGACTGAGGATTAATTTCGACCACCTGAGGATCTTTTCATGCAACCGAAAGCTCGGTTACACGGCACCTTCTCCTCAAAAGCTTCTGTCAGATTGCGGGCACCTCAGCTGGGATTCGAGCCCACCATCTGGGCATCCGTAGGCCGGCGCTTCACCTCGAAGCCACCGAGGCGGCGACTCCACTACGAAATTGAGCGATTTGTTAGTCCCTGTGTAATTGTTAATCTTCTGACTCTGTAATTGTTTATTTTGCAAGCTCTTTCACTACCATCATTGACCCTGTACCACTTACCTTTACTCAAACCGATTATTGCTTCGTAGCTTGGGTGCAAATGTGAATGTGCGCATACTGACGCTTTGTGTATGCGTGGCACGGGTCTATCTGCTAGCTAGGACGACACTCAGAATGACCTCTAGGATGATCTCTAGGGTGATCTCAAAAACGACCTCTAGGACAATCTCGATGATGACATCTAGGTGACCTCTAGGATGACCTCAAGAACGACGTCTAGGATGACGTCCGCACATGCACAGTGCCTGCATATGTGGAAGTCGTGCGTATGCGGACATCCTGAATATGTGGAGGCGCCGCGCATAGGCATGGCACATTCGAGGTTAGATAGGGGTCATTCCATGTCAAACGTCCCAGACGTTGCGCTCGACCCCTTCCGATTTCTAAAAAAATTCATGGCCTTTTGCCCCAATGTTTGTAGCCATGCCCTGAAATATTTTTGGCGAAAATTTTTTTTTGATGACGTGAGCGCGGTTTGAACTTTTAAAAACAGCGTGAAACTAGGCATCACTCAATAATTGATGAAAAATCAGCTTTTTAGTGAAAAACCTAGAAATATCTTTTCTTAAATTTATACGGCTTTTGACTCACAATCTGGTTGGGCTTGTGAAGTTTTGTTTAATTTAAATATTTTTTAAAACACAACAAAAATTTGAAAATTTTAACATTTTTGTTATTTTGTTAAAAAATATCTAACTGCTCCCAGGACTTGATATAACTATTTACAGGCTGCCCTGCAGGTATATAATCTATAAAAAAAAATTTTAAAACCGCGCAATTAAATATCTTGCAGTAAACAAAAATCCTGAAGTTGCAAAAAAGTGTGTTTTGACGAATAAACAGCCGCTTATTTCACCCTGAGGTGGTCCAAGTAAAAATACAAAATATGGTGCGTTTGGAAGAACAATCGATAATATTTTAATTCTGAAAGTTTAATCAAAGTAATTTTTGTTTAAAGCGAGAAAAAATTTTTTGAAGTTGAGCTCTCGCACTAAACCTGGCGTCGCCTCTTAACGCCTCTTCGCCGCACAGCACGCCACCTGCGACGATAGCTGACACGATTAGATCCAAAGAAAGAACGGAGTTTTCTGCCGCTTCCCCTTGTCCGTCTTTCCGGCTGTAAGGGAAGAAACGGCGGGTATCGTGTAATAATCGGAGGTGCCGCCAGCGCCTTGCAATAGCAGGCCCGTTGTGCCCCTTGTACCCGAGGGCGGCTCGAAACGCGATGCCTAATACGGGCGGCATCAGTTGAGGTGGAACGCGATAATATCGCCGCGAAGTCTAGCTGTCACGCATACTGCGGTGAAAAGCGGAACTATTCAGCGACGCAAGAATTTGCCGTTTCAAATCTGATTTAAACACAAACGAGGCGTGAGCCTCCAACTGCGCGCATTCGTTACATCGCCTCGTCGTATGAGATTGCCCGTTCACGGGGCTTTTCTGTTGCTGTCCACATCTGTCCTTACGTCGAGAAGAGAGAGTGATTGCGATGTGTACGTAAGAAACAGGTAGCTTACTAGCGGATGCCCTTACCTGGCAGCGCTAAGCATTTGTTGATATAGACAGTGGAAGTCCACAGGAGGACACAGCCGCGCAAAACGGTCAAAATAGGAAAAGCCATAAAGCAACAAGAGTAGAAAAAAATCAGCAGAACCCATCCTTTGGGAATGATTATCTATGTTAATGCGAATAGCATCAAACGGTGCGGAGTTATGCGCGTTCGTCAGGTGGCCGGCACACTCTAGATACGCCAGCCCACTCTTGAGGCGATTCTAAATTTGTTGACACTTTCACAGCCCTGCGCACGATCTCCGCAGCCCAGCACGTGCGTTTGTGTCACTTAGGAAGGCGAGCAAAGCACGC
Source organism: Ixodes ricinus (assembly GCA_037355805.1). Lineage (NCBI taxonomy): Eukaryota > Metazoa > Arthropoda > Arachnida > Ixodida > Ixodidae > Ixodes > Ixodes ricinus. The sequence goes on from JAZHYW010037661.1 coordinate 89,640, forward strand.
GCCATACGCACAAACACTCAAAATGGTACCGACCAGACTTTCTGGCGTCTCAGCTAGTCTCAACCAACGGTATTTAAACGGTTGTTTATATCTTTACCATAGGACGCAGCTGTACAGCGCTGTCACAGCTACCGGTGCGCGCAGCGTTCCATGCACGAGGGCTCATTCCGCTCTCGTGAGGCTGAGCACGGCCGCTACATCACCCTCTCCCGAGCGCGGGAGAGGGTAAGCTAGCGGCCGTGCTCAGCCTCACGAGAGCGGAATGAGCCCTCGTGCATGGAACGCGCGCGCACCGGTAGCTGTGACAGCGCTGTAAAGCGCGTCCTATGGTAAAGATATAAACAACCGTTTAGAGTGCGTTGAATGACTGCCTTCATAGCTCTGTGGTTAGCGCGTCTGCCTGCTGATCAAAGGGTCAACGGTTCGAATCCCAGCCGGCGCCGGTCTTTTTATTTATTTATCGACCCGCGGCGTAAGAGGTTAGATAGCCAGATAGATAGATAGATACATAGACGAAAAGTGCGTGAAGTATCCAAAGAATGCTATTCGCATTAAAACCTCTTCCTACCAAGATGTACCCGACAACTCGGGATCCTGCTTTCTACCTGCGTGCGCACACCGTGACACCGTCGCACGCTTTGCCGGGCTCGACGGTGGCGTGCTGTGCAGGGAAGAGACGCAAGGAACGACGCCAGGTTGCGGCGCGGAAGCTGAACTTCAAAATGTTTTTTTCCTCTTTACAACAAAATTACTTTAATTAAGCTTTCAATAACAAAAGGAAATAAACTCTTTTCTAGAAGTCACCATGTTACCTATTTTTTTTGGGGCCACCTCAAGGCAGAATTGACGGCTCTTTAACGGCAAAACGCAATTTTGCACAAATTTAGTTATTTTTTTCTGCAAGATATTTAGTTCTACGGCCTGAAGCCTTTTTTGTGTACAGTATACCTACAGGGCTGTCAATAAGAGTATTTACAGTCGCATGCAGCAAAGCCATAGTTTGTAACAAAACTAAAAATATGCTAAAATTCTCATATATTCCTTATTTTTTAAAGCTGCTTCGAGCATACCAAATTTCATGACCATGATCCTTATTACATAGCTGTCCGAATACCGTAGGGTTTTTAGGCAAAAATATTCCAGTGTTCCGTAAAAAAATCTTACTTTATATCAATTATTGAATGACTCGTAGTTCCACCCCCTTTAACTAGTTCAAACCGCCATCACCCCATGAAATTTGTTTTTCGTCATAAAAATGTGTTAGAGAGGCACCACAAACGTTACGGTGAAGAGCCATCAATTTTATTTTAGGAATCAGAGGTGGCCGTGGAACCTATGACATGGCATGGAGAAGTCCTGGTCGCTTGATGCCGCCCGTCAGGGGTTTCCCCAGGAATTGAAATCAGGAGGGGTGTCTAAATATTTTTGGGGGGTTAAAGGGGGGGGGGGGGGGGGCATTGCGAATATAGGAGTCGTTGTGAATTAAGGGGGTGCCTTCGGAAAACGAGGGGGTCTACACCCTAGGGGGGTCTAGGGAAATCCCTGCCGCCCGTCGTTTACGCATCGCGTTTCGAGCCGCCCTCGGGTACAAATGGCACAACGGGCGTGCTATTGCTACGCGCTGGCGGCAACTACTATTATTACACGATACCCGTTTCTTCTTTTGCAGCCGGAAAGACGGACAAGGGGAAGCGGCAGAAAACTCCGTTCTCTCTTTGCACCTAATCGCGCCAGCTATCGTCGCAGGTGGTGTGCTGTGCGGTGAAGAGGCGTTAAGAAGCGACGTGGGTTGTGGTGCGAGAGCTCAACTTCAAAAATTGTTTTCTCACTTTAAACAAAAATTACTTTGATTAAACTTTCAGAATCAAAAGATCATCGATAGTTCTTCCAAACGCACCATATTTTGTATTTTTACTTGGACCACCTTAGGGTGAAATAAGCGGCTGTTTATGCGTCAAAACTCACGTTTTTGCAACTTCAGGATTTATTTTTACTGCGAAATATTTAATTGAGCGGTTTTAATTTTTTTTTATAGATTATATACCTGCAGGGCGGCCGGAAAATAGTTATATCAAGTCCTGGGAGCAGTTAGATACGTTTTAATAAAATAACAAAAATGTTAAAATTTTCAAATTTTTGCAGTGTTTTAAAAATATTTAAATTAAACAAAACTTCACAAGCCCAGCCACATTGTGAGTCAAAAGCCGTTCATATTTAAGAAAAAATATTGCTAGGTGTTTCACTAAAAAGCTGATTTTTCATCAATTATTGAGTGATGCCTAGTTTCACGCTGTTTTTAAAAGTTCAAACCGCACTCACGTCATCAAAAAATTTTTTCGCCAAAAATATTTCAGATTATGGTTACGGACATTGGGGCAAAAGGCCATGAATTTTTTTTTAGAAATCGGAGGGGGTCGAGCGCAAAGTCTGGGACGTTTGACATGGAATGACCCATAGTATATTGCAAAAACCGGATGAAGTAACTAAAGAATGCTATCACATTGAAATAATAATGGCAAGCTTCTCTGATCAATAATTAAATCAGAGTCAACTTTATGACACCAGAAATGAGTGGAACACGGTGAATTTCTACACCCTACTCCCTTGTAGCACAACCAACATCAGCTATATGCCTGTATTTCTTGTTACTAAGCTACCCTGCCTATGATGTGCACTTGAACCCTTACCACTGCAACCTGCTGAGCACAAAATGTGGAAAGGTGAAATTTTTAATGCAAAACTGAGCAAGAATGGATGTGAGGAGTGCAGTCAAAATACGACAGTCATAGCCCTTCCCCACCAACTGCAGCCTCACCAATGACATACTCCAGGATGAGATTCCAGCCAATGACGAAGGCCATGAACTCCCCAACGGTGACGTAACTGTAGACGTAGGCCGATCCGGCCTTGGGGACACGGGCACCAAACTCGGCATAGCAGAGACCTTTCTCGCCGAGCAGACGCCCCAGAAAGACAAAACAGAAAGAGCAGAGTTAACTTTGAAAAATGCAAAACTTCCGTTCGCACCTCACAAACGCGAATATGCCAGGTAAGGTAGTGATTCCTTTAAAGGACTACAGTACAGTTTGAAATATTTTTTTTTGTTTTGTCTGTATGCTTAAACAGTGGGAGGTTAAAAAAACACTGACACGTCAAAATCTTATTTATTTATATTTTTTTATTATCTAAAACGATTGAAAATGATGCCTGGACATTACCCTCAAAATTCAAAACTTGAAGATTCAGTATTTGTGAAGTAAAAAAAAAATTTCCAAATTCCGAATTTGAAGTTTCCGCACGATCTGCGCCAGTGCAGTGACGTCAAATATTGAGCCGTCTTGCGAGTCGAGTTTCTCCAATGCCTCCGAAGTTTCGTATTCGCCGGCGTCCCGCGAACAACCGGTTTCCTCCATGCGTCCCGCCTATCGCTGCAAGCAGACGACGCTTGACTTTCGAGTTTGAAGTTCTTTTAGAAACTTTCAGCTATCTCAAATTCTTTGAAACGGTGTCAAGTCGAAGAAAACGCGCAGTGAACTTTTTAAGCGACGTGAGGGGCCACGTCGCACTGATTCTGCATGAAAGGCTGGCCCGGCGGAGTCACAACCGAAACTACGATGTACAGACACCAAACCCAGTTGTTTTGACCGTTTGGTGATTTCCTTTCGAAGTCCGAGAGGTCGTCAAGCACCTAAAATGACCACTCGGTCCGACTCCCCGATTATTCTCTGCTACATGCATCGAGCGCCACCATGTTTTCCAAGGGAGGATAAAAAACCAGGAGGCGACATCACACTGGACTCAAATTTTCGGTATTTCAAAAAGAAGGGCCATATTGCGTTCGCAATTACGTACGTTAAAAACATGTTTTACCAATACTGTTATTAAATTATACAGAAATGTTACTTACAAAGCCTCTATATTTCATAATATTTGACGTCACACATCAAAAGCGAGGAGGTGAGTGGGAGAGAAAAATTACAAAAACAAAAAGGTGCGAGCACGCATAAGAAAAATTTTTTTGCATCATGGTATTTTTTGTGTGTTTATGACTATAACTTGCATCGTTTTAGATTAAAAAAAGTATGACCTTTGGGGCGTCAGTGCCCCTTTAAGTCGGCCACAATGGGCACCTGGTGCCTTCACCATAGATGAGAAATTTAGCCAGAGCAGTTCCACTCCTAACCAGAGGTCCCTAACATGCACGACACAGTACTCTATGTCAATTTCAAGAAGGAATGTTTACTGATAGGACAACTAATTATTGTATTTGTTATTACTTTTACAATAAGAATTAGGTGTGCGGAAGCATTACACTGTGCTTCCGGTGTGGAGCAAACAAGTCTCAGCAAATGCAAAAAACCAATTCATAAAAAAAAAGCTTGTACAATTTATTTGTTTACAAACTTGGTGCAATCATCACGATAGATGAGATAATCGGTGAACGCATGCGAGCATGCTCTAATTTTTGTGTACACACAGCCACGTTCTGTGCTCCCCTCTGCCAAGCAGGCATGCACACAAAAATCAAAAATGAAACCTAAGAATTGGTACTGCAGAACTTCTGACATAGCACCCAAGGCATGTCACACTTTCGAAGAGAAAGCAAGGCTTCATGAACAAGTGCTCCACAGGCACTTGTACGGGAAATATATATTTATGTTGTGCACATGTTCATGAACGAAAACTCGCAACTTTCTTTTGCCCTTTGAATTGGCTTTATATTCATCCAAATACGCCACACTCCTGAATAAGCACTTACTTTTGCTCAAGTTCGAAACTTGAGCAATCGCCAGCTAGGACAATTAGGTTTTACCGCGTGCTGCTCGAGCTTCGCGTCGCATCAACACACCACCAACAAGACTACCCGTGCAACCTGGGCACCCATCCCGAAACAAAGTGCTGTGTTTCTTTATCTGGTCCTTGTCAGAATGAACTATAGTCACTCTTCTCAGACAAAAATAGCTGCCTAACGCTCAAATTAGCATGTTCGAAGCTTCGAAAGGTTAAAAAAAAAGTCAAATGAGAGTGACCTGCTGTGACGTCAACACGACCGCATCGGTTTAGAATTGACAAAACGAAGAGAATTCGGCCTTGGCGGCCGGTAAACAAAAGTATTCCGCTAAACCTAGCCATTTCTTTTTCTTATAAGCTGAAAAAAAAAAACTTTTTGGCTAGTTTTGGCACAACATTTGCGCTTCAGAGCAGGATGGCGCAGCGAAAGGGGATTGGTACACAAAGGCGCAATCGGCGCAGCACTTGCACCCCTGCACCAAGCGCAATGAACAACAAAAATCATGTGTGCGATGTTTTTTTCATTTTAAATCATTAAAATAGCAAAAAATCAGCAGAACCCATCCTTTGGGAATGATTATCTACGTTAATGCGAATAGCATCAAACGGTGCGGAGTTATGCGCGTTCGTCAGGTGGCCGGCACACTCTAGATACGCCAGCCCACTCTTGAGGCGATTCTAAATTTGTTGACACTTTCACAGCCCTGCGCACGATCTCCGCAGCCCAGCACGTGCGTTTGTGTCACTTAGGAAGGCGAGCAAAGCACGCGCCATACGCACAAACACTCAAAATGGTACCGACCAGACTTTCTGGCGTCTCAGCTAGTCTCAACCAACGGTACTCTAAACGGTTGTTTATATCTTTACCATAGGACGCGCTTTACAGCGCTGTCACAGCTACCGGTGCGCGCGCGTTCCATGCACGAGGGCTCATTCCGCTCTCGTGAGGCTGAGCACGGCCGCTACATCACCCTCTCCCGAGCGCGGGAGAGGGTGAGCTAGCGGCCGTGCTCAGCCTCACGAAGCGGAATGAGCCCTCGTGCATGGAACGCGCGCGCACCGGTAGCTGTGACAACGCTGTAAAGCGCGTCCTATGGTAAAGATATAAACAACCGTTTAGAGTGCGTTGAATGACTGCCTTCATAGCTCTGTGGTTAGCGCGTCTGCCTGCTGATCAAAGGGTCAACGGTTCGAATCCCAGCCGGCGCCGGTCTTTTTTGTTTATTTATCGACCCGCGGCATAAGAGGTTAGATAGCCAGATAGATAGATACATAGACGAAAAGTGCGTGAAGTAGCCAAAGAATGCTATTCGCATTAAAATGCCATTTCAAGAGGCTAACAAACGTTTCTAAAATTTATTATAAATATAAAATAATATACATTCTAACCATACCTAGATAGTTGCATCTACGTATCCTTAAGTACAGTTGAACCTCTTTATAACGAACACCGATATAGCGAATTATCGGATATAGCGAATTAATCACGAAGTTTGGTTGGTCATGCTTTATTTCAATGGAAGCTCTACCTTTAAAACGAAACCGAAACCGCGAGATCCGACACGGTATCGGTTATAGCGAAATTATTTTCGGCCACGTACGGCTCAAAATATGTGCAATACACAAAAAAAAAAAAAATAGAAGATCTATAAATTATTGTATAAAAAGGCAGTGTTCCTAAATTCCGAGCTGATTTCCAAGATTCCGAACGCCGACGCTCAAACGAGCACTTTATGAGGTGACTGGCGCCATCTAGGAACTGGGTGCATAAACTCTGAAAGATGGAGCGCCAGCGGCGCCACCTATAAGCGGCATCAAACACTAGAGTGCCAAGGCGACGGCCGCAGTAGTTGCCACCCCTACTGATTTATCAGTATATCTACTGATTTTTTCAGAATTCTGCTGATTCAGTGATAATAACACAGAATCTACTGATTTTTCTCCTTTTTGCCTACACGTGGTCCAAAACTACTACTATTGGCTCCAAAGCGCGCCCTCGAGTATTTTCGGCGCACTTCGGCGAGTCATTTCATGTGTATGTGTGTAGGTGTTGTAAAAGGAAATGAGGGGGAAAAGTGAGAACCAATAGTGTACGCTTACAGGTGACAACACAATGCAGGGGATAGTTAAACTAAACGCGGGTGGATTGGTGTACAAAATGGGAAAGGGGAGGAAAACTTCTCCAAGCTAGAATCACTACAGAACGACGGCACGGTCGGCCATCTTGACCGGGCGCACCTCGCTTCGCGCATTTTGTGCCGTGCCGTATGCATCGCGGTTTGAGCGATTTTAATTTGCTTACAACATCCGAAATGACGCGAAGTTTGCCACCACGTTTTTCTTTGTGTTATTACATTGCCTGAGGTCAGTCTCAGCACAAGTTTTTGACCAGTCAAAAATTCTATGAAGGGCCCTTCCCTTTAAACACCTCGGGATATGGGGACTTCGAAGGAAAATTCCGTCAACAAATTTTACACTCGGAGAACAAGTGTGAAACTACTTGATTGAGCAGACCACTAAGCGATAAAGACTAAGCGATTTCTGGTAATCCTGTATTATTGTCGAGCGGCAGCTGACTTCCGGATATTGCAGGAAGAGGTCTTGGGAAATTTGCTTTGCATACAGTTTCTACTTTTTTTCACTACTCCCTTTTGTTTTTTGTGCCATTTCTTATATGTGCTGTGCAAATAATCAATGCCATAACCGTACAACACAAACAAGGCAATAGAAAAAAAGAGACTACCGAAATTTAGAAATCTACTGATTTTTGCTGATTTTTCAAGCTGAAATCTACTACTATTTTCTGGGGAGCTGTGGCAACACTGCGACGGCGGTCAATCGGGGATGTGCAAATGGCGACGGTGAAGCGCCAAGCTCTCTCTCGAGACGAAAGTTAAAATTTTACGAGCGGTACACAGCGGCCGCAAGAAGAAAGATGTTGCTCACGACTTTAAGATTCCACCCAACACGTTGTTTACAATTTTAACTTCGAGAAAGAAGATTGAGGAGACCCACGCTATCAGCACTCTGAAAGGTGACAGAAAGCTGACAAGCCTTCTCATTACCCCGACGTGGAAGAGGCTTTGTTTTCCTGGTTCAAGGACGTGAGAACGCGAAACTTGCCGGTGTCTGGTGCCCTTCTGCAAACCAAGGCCATCAGTTTAGCGTGCCTCTTGGATTTGCACGTTCATTATGGGGCTCAAATTCCGCAACATCGCGTTTTATATCTTGGCGTTATGGACGTTCGCCGCACTTTTTGCATAGGCCCGATTGCCAGAATGTGTGCGCAAATATTTGTGTGTACTTTTATAATGAATGTTGGATATAACAAACAAATTTGCGCGCACTATGCTACTTCAGTAATAACGAGGTTCGACTGTATATGCATGCCAAATTTGGTTATTATAGGACAATACTAAGAACAGAAATTCTTGTGCGCAAACTGTGAAGATGCCCCAAGATTACATAAAAGAGAAATGCTTTTGAATGGTACCACAGATGTGTAGCTATACTCTTTCGCAGAGCAGAAAATAATAATTCATTAATAAATTTCCACAAGAAATTGAAGCTACTTAAAACTGCAATGGAGAGGAAACGGCTAGGCCTACTTGTTACCGTAAACGTGATGACGGGCGACGTCACAACTTGAAAGAACCACGCAAAGAAGAATGGCTCAAATTCATGCAGCTCTGGGTTGCCTGGGGATCTTCAAATGCGTATTTGACTAATTTCCCAATCATAACTGGCACTAATTATTTTTATACATGAAATATAAAGATTAAAAAAAAAAAAACACTTAAAATTACATTTTTTGCAAAACATCATTTTATGCGGCCAAACCTGCAAAATCTCAGCCTCCACTGATGCTTTGCAGTCTAAGAAATTTTACAAAAGCAGGAAAGGTAAGCACAGGACTGGCCATGCTACTACGAAAGAGCAGAAACGAACGGAAGCCTATGCACAACATGACAAGATATCGTCTCATGGAGAGTTCATTGTTGACTGTGCTTCCCCGACTTCAAACTGAAAGGGCAGTGGCACCAGCCATTCAGCTGACAAGGTTTGTTTTCAGTATCGTCCATTTTTTAAAGCACTCTTTTCCTTTAAGGCCTATTTTAATGTTATTACATGAAAGGGATACACAATTAAGAAATTAGACAACAAATTAAAAACTATGTAAATTTTTCACATACCAAAATAACCCAATCCAACACCTATGCCACTTTTGGGCAAAGTATTTCACTGAAAGGTGCCCCATCTCCAGCAGAAGTCCACCGCAGATCGCAATGTCACCTAAGTTACGTTTTTCGGGCATAAAAATAATTTGAGTTTTCGGTTCAGTGTGTCCTGTAGTTTAAACCAGATACTTCCAAAAACTGGTGTAAACGCGAAAGTGTGTGCTGTATCCGGGTGTTAAGGTAGATAGATAAGAAAGCAACAACAGCTTCCACACATACAAAAACCCAAGATAAGATACAAAGCATGATTGTGCCAAGAACAAACAAGAATATGGGTCAGTCTAGAAGCACAGCCAGATTATCACTTCCCAAAAACAATGCTTTTGTTTCATCTGTTTTTCAACTGGATGTAGCCAAAGTTCCATTCCATTATGGGAGGTGCTGGAATAGCCTTCTGACAGATAAAAACATTCAGGCACTTCCTCGTTTGCACTTTTAGAAAATCACCCACCTGAAAAAACGGACGCCACAGCAGCTATCAAGAAGGAGAGCACCACAGCTGGCCCTGCCTTGGTGCTCGCCACCTGTCCAGCCAGCACATAGATGCCCAGGCCGAGTGTGCCACCGACCCCTGCACAAACGGGCCGAGAAAAGTTAAGACCTGTCTCACGCTTTGTTCAGGCGCAGCTCCATCACGCCACACTGAGACAATGAATGCTCATGAAGTATGGTACTCTACATATTACCCAATGTGGCAAAGTTCAGAACCCTCCAATCGGCTCATCAGAATGTATGTGTCTGCAATAAGCCTTCGTCAGACAGCAGACACATCATCTGGGTTTCAAATATGCTGACTAGAGATCCGTAGGCCAGCGCTCTGCTCGGAGCCACCGATGTGGCTTGCAAATGTACCTAGGAAATACTGTTGCAATATCTTACCACAGCAAAACAGCTCAATGCTGTATAACTGATCCTCTAATCATGCAAAGAATGAAATGAAATTCTTCAAACATATTACGTTTAGATGTAAGCCCAAAAAAGCACTGAATTTTATATAAACACTGCCTTTCCTTCCATGAAAATATGGGGCCACACGAGGCTCAAAAAAACATTGATGTGAAAATAGTATGAGACATGCACTTTGCACCTCAGTATTGGCACTTGCCTACAGCCCTTCATAATGCACATGTACCTGGAAGGTGTATTATTGAATAAACAAGCACGCACCGAGAAGGGTAAGGTCGAATGTGGAGAGACATCGGTTGAGTTGGGACACCTCGGCCCCTTCGGTGGTCACCTGGATGAATAAATGGAGTGATGAATGCGGCTGCACCCCTCAATCGGGTGGCAGCTTGCGCCACCATTTCAATGACTAATACCTATCATGGATATCAAGAACATACCTTTTTGCGTCGAACGAGGGCCCCTAGAAAGTTTTTGAGTGGGTTCCCCATGGCCTGTGGTGTGGGGGTGCTCTGCTCGGCTGCACAACAGAATGAAAACTGCAAGTCACTTTCAAGGCTTGAGCAGCAGAGATAAGGCCAAACAAGACAAATTCATGCTGCCACAGCTCATAAACACAACTAGAAGGCAAGGAACGCTTCAGGAAAGTTTGGCAAGGGTATGAGAGCCCAGTGGCGTCACAAGGGGAGGCGGACCGCCCTGGGTGCAGCGCTCAGGGGGTGTCGCGGCGGGCCGCGGGTGGGGGGGGGGAAGTCGTGGCGGGCCACGCGAGAGGGGGGGGTGTCGCGGCGGGCTACCGTTTTGGGTGCCGCTGACCCTCGTGACGCCACTGTGAGAGCCGAGGAGCATTCCAGGTACAATGACTCGAAAAGAAATATTCCATGAGCCTGGTGCCAGCAGAATAGTTTCTGGAAAGAGATTCTGGAAGTAAAGTTCCACTAGAAAGGTTCAGAAACGCATGCCCTAAAAAAGGTTTTAGCAGGGACATTCCAAGAAGAAAGTCCTTCCAGCTCAGGTGATAATCAACCCAGCTGGAGACTGATATTGAAGCTTGCCCTGGCTAGGGCAAGTTCCATAATCCAGTTTAAACTGGGCAAATTTTCACCTGGGATTTTTTCAGTGAAAGAAGTTCCAAAAGAAAAGCAAGGAAACAGTCCATGCTTTGCTCAAAACTTGGCAATCTTGAGACTTTTTGTCACATGTTGGTAGAATTTTGGGGGCTATGGATGTTTGCTAATCCAGTCATTGGTCATCTGGTATCACTAGATTTACCAACCAGAATTGCTAGTCAACAGCTGGTAAATTCTCGGTTATACGCCACTACTTGCTGGTATACATGAAAAATTAAACAATACATGGATCCCCAGTAAATTCTGCATTTGTCAAGCTGCAATGTTTGTAGCTTTACTTTTTGGCAAGCTATCAATATTTCTCTTCTCCCATGGACTTTAATTCCATTAACTTGTTCATTTATTATTCAATGTGTGCAAGTGGGAATAGACCTATTTTGATAACGAGAAAGTCTGTCTTTTTTCTCACTAATGACGGCTGCAGCTGTTACATCTTTTTACCTCGCTTATGAAGAGGATTATGGAAAACCAGAATATTTGCTACAATAAAGAATATGGTTGACATGCCACCATAAATTATCCATGGATTGAAAGAGCTGGGGCCAATTAAGTACTTCTTGAATGTCAGAATCAAGATTCTACACAGTATTACGGTTCAAATTGAAAGTACACAGGGCACTCCTCTGATGCATGGCTACGAGGAAAAGAGCTCAATCTTTGACTGAGCATAATCTCATAATAAAACTTCTATATGTAATGAATATATAACGAGCTTAAGCATTCCTGCTGAAGTCATACAACTTTGTGTGAAATATTAATATCTATATTCAGCTCAGTAGGTAATGATAGTGTGTGGATGTGATGAAATGTGTGTGACAAAACAAATGCCATAGTACACAGAAAGCTGAGTACAAAGGACACACTTAGCTGAAGGCATGCTTGTAATATAGAAAGCAGAAAGAATTGTCTTCTCTCAAATACAGTGGGCATTATGAAGATTTTAATAAACGGCACTTGCAATGTCACCGAATGTTTGTTTTGAGCTTCCAGAGACCCAAAAGTCACGAAGCATAAAAATATTGTCCCCTTTGAAAATAACTCAGGAGAAACAAAACTTCGGCCGAGTAAACTGGCTATATTTAAAGCCAATATGCTACTACTACATTTGTATTTGAATTTGTTACAGTTTCTGAACACTGCACAGGTTTCACTGATTCTTCACAGAACCCAAGACAAAGGCTTAAAACATACAAAAACACGACGAGTATGTGTAGGCTAACTGATAAACTTCGGTGCATTGAATTTACTTATCCTTGTCAGAAAGAGAACAAATATTATTAAAATTTTAATGTCTAGCTCCTTAGTGTCAGCCATTTTTACAAACAATACAAATATTGCTGCAAAATGTTCTGTCTCTACGATGCGTCACAATGAAGAAAAACGGGTAATCGGAGGACACCTCAATATTTATTGACAAAGTAAGAGAGATCAATAAGAAGAAAAAAGACTGCCAAAGCACTAGTGTGCAGGGAAGCCGTATTACCTTGGAGAAATACTGGATATTTTTCGATTCAGATTATGCCCACAGACTGAAAAACTGAGCAAAATAATTATAAAAGATAAAAGGGTTATTGGGCTGCCAACTGCCGTCTGCACTTTTCAAAGCCTGTATGAAACAGGCACCAAGGCTAAAACCTGTGTTTCCAAGTACAGGAAGCAACTAAACCTTAAAAAACAGATCCTTTTTTATGGCTCCAGCTGCAGCAAGCTCAAGCCTGCTGCTGGAGCTAGCAGATTCACTGCCTCTCTTGGAAGTAGGCTGATTTCGCATGTCCTATCCAAGGTTGGTTGTACAGTTTTTCCCTGTCCAAAGCTATATAGCCTTAAAAAACCCTTAAAAAAAATTTTTTTTTTAACAATTTGGTTGGGACACGCACATTAAAAGATAAATCTTACTAAAAAGAAAAGTTTTTTTCGAGCAATACTGACAGCGCGAGATGCGATTTAGTCGGTAGTCACCTCCTTTCCACTTGTTTTCTCTCTCGGCATTTCGGGAGCGGGAGCAGAGTTGGATCGGCTCGGCCATCACGTTGAGGTGGAGAGAACGTGTGACCATGTCATTGAGGTGGAAAGAGCGTATGACCAGTCCGTGTCGTCATGGACTTTGTGCTCAAAATTTAAAATAAATCTCGCACCGTCAATATTGCTCCAATTTTTTTTTTTTGCTTAAAATTAATTTTTTGTTACAAGTGTCCCAGCCAGATTGTTTCAAAAAAACTTTTTTTTCTTTTGAGGGGCCCTTTAAAGGGATACTGAACCGAAAGTTGGATTTCGCAAAATAAGGCCGCAGAAGCGTTGAACGGGATGCTACAAACTCCAAAACATCACTCATACATCGATATCTCAAACGGATGGCCGTACTTTCGGAAAAGAAGGGAGCGATCAAGCGAGGTCTTTGACGTCATTGTCCTCCGAGAGAATTTGAGAATGAGGGGAAGCGCCTTGCTTCTCTCCTCCTCGCTTCGGTTCACCAGCCCGACGGGACGTAGCGAGGAGGAGAGGAAATGGGAATCGTGACGTGCTTGGCCTCGCCGGCCGTGTTCTATCGCGCACTTCGTTTCCAAAAATACAGCGATCCTTTAGAGATATCGCTGTATGAGTGATGTTTTTGGGTTTTGCAGCATCCCGCCTATCCGTCCAGCCTTGTTTAGTGAGCTCAAAATTTTGGTTCAGTATCCCTTTAAAGGGATACTACAACGAAATTTCGGCGCTCATTTCTCGGTCTATTCGTGTTCAATGGAGCATTATCATATCAGACACACCGATCTCTTGTTGAAAAAGACACGAAAAGGAATTTTAAAATGAATTAAATGATTAGCAAAGAGCACCTGGTGGATGTCGCTAACGCCATGTTTGTAATGCCCGTCTAGGAACCTTGACAGGTAGTGATGGTAACTGTCTCGCCTCCGGCTACGACGAGAGAAGAGTCGAAGGAGAAACTCCCCTCTCCCTGAGACAATCTCTTTTGTGTGTCCCAGAAGTCGCTATTGTCCCTCTACAAGATTATAGAAGATGAACCCGTCACTCAAAATTCTTACAAAGACAGCTTTGGGGTTATTTGCGGGGTGGCCCGATCACTGGTGTGCTTCAACTGCTTTCAGCGGATGCTACAAGCCATCGGGACCTATCCAAGGCCATGTGAATGTCACGTGACCTTGGAGAGGGGGCACAGCGACGCGCGGAAAACGTATCACGGGCTAGAGCGCGATGGGCTGGGATAGCTCGCAGCGTCTGCTGCGTCCGGATGAAGGTCCCGAGACAAACTACATCACGATTGCGGCGGATGTGACGTGCTTTCCGCTGGCTGCTCTCCGAGTGTTTGCCAGAGTGGGCCGTTTATAACGAAAAATACAGCCATGAGGCTCAAAATACAGACATGCAATTGTCATTTACGGATATTGGGGATGATATTTAGCCTATTTGTGAACATGACAGGTATATTTAAAATTTCGTTAAAGTATCCCTTTAAGAGCAGACCAAATTTCTTGCTCATTTGTGCTTCATAGACATCCAATTTTGGTCTTCCCTTGGTCAGCTAACGACAAGCTGATGAAGCACCACCAGAAGTTCAATAAGTCGTAATTAAAAAATCTGCCAAATTTTAACTTACCGGCATTATTTAAGCAAGTAACTTTCAAAGTACCTCGAAGAAATATAGCATCAATATTTTGCAATTCAAGGCTAAAACATGCATCGCCACAGCAAACATTCACAGCTAGTAGCTGCTCATACAGCCAAAACCTCATTGCTACTTGCCCTTTTTTGTTTAGCAACAAACTCAGTGGCACCATCTACTACCGTAAAATACTGGGCAAGCACCCACTCAAAATTTAGAGATAATCGCGAAAAAATGGGGGATGGGCGCTTGTCCGGTCATCAATTTTACATATCAATGCACTGTGCATATTTTCTCAGATCTTACAAATTTGAGTATGGGCGCTTAGTGTGGTATGGGTGGATGCGCGGTATTCTACAGTACGTAGCACCGGCACACCTTATTTTTCACGTATATTTCCCCAATTTTTACTCATTCTTTTATAATAAGAATGAATTAAGTCTGAAAGTGCTATGAGTGGCCATTTCCAGAAGATAGTGAATATTTGACATTTTAGACAAAACCCCGAGACGGGGGGGGGGAAAGACTTCAACTCATGCTTGTGACTGGGGGAAAAAAGGACAACACAACACGAAGTCTTTTTCCCCCAGTCTCATAATTTTGTCTAAAATGTTAAACCTTCACCAGCTTGTTTGCGCCCTAACTTTTTGTTCGCGAATATTTGATTTTGCATATACTGCAAAACCCGCTGTCTAGTTCAGAACCGGAAGTGGCTGGGGCTATTTCAATTCGCGCGAGGAAGCGTGAATTTTAAACAAGTAAGGTATGCAAACAAACATCATGACAATTTGTTATTTGCTTAAATTTAAGAAAAAAATTTGTTGAGTACATATACTATTTTGTCTTTTTAAGATGGCATTTGAATTCAGACTGCCTCCGCGTCCAATAAGCGTCGTTTCTGTACCGACGATGACAACCATGTTACCCTGTGGAAAGCCTACTACAAATATAATATCCAAAATTGGCAAAAAAAATTTTCTTTAAGAGGAACTTTACTCGTATGATGTGTCTAAATTTTATAATTCAAGCTAGAAAAAGTGTACTTGATAGTTCAAATAATATATCACCTGTTCCACCATCTGCACCACCGAGGAAAGTGTGCTGTATCCCCTTGACCCCCAACCACTAAGTATTGTAGACTGCATCACCAGCTTCAGTGACACTTTCAAATTTATGCCTAGTATGTTCTTCTTAATTGAATGCACAAACTGTTTGAGCTGTGAGCTTTGTAAAACTGTCGCCCTGTATACCCAGATCTTTCTGCAAAAGGGAAAAAATGAACCTTAACACAAATGTCTAACCTGTCCTTGTGATAGTGGTACGCTCACTGCCACTGGATCATATTTATAAACTGTTGGCTCACAATGAAATGTTCAACTTGATACAGACTTTAGTCCTGGACACCTTTATGGGACCATATGTCTGCATCTGTGTCATGGTTAGCAACCTGAACTGTAACAAGTGTGAGAGGTACAGAGCACCTAAATTTAAGAGAAAGAACAATGGTCATGCTGATACCCCTTACTAAACTGACCCGTGACAAAAAAAAAGTCAAAGTTGGGCATTTTACGTGCCAAACCAACAAACGGCATCTGGCACGCCCCGGCAGAGGTCTGGGGATTAATTTCAACCACCTGGGGATCTTTGACATGCAACCGAAAACTCGGTTGCCTGCAAAGCCCGCAATAAACCTCCGGCCAGGATTCGAACCCACCGCCTGGGGACCCGTAAGCTGGCACTTTGCCTCGGAGCCACCAGGACGGTGAACTGACCCGTGATGTTCTTGAAGTATCACGAAGATAAGTCAACAGACAATGAGACAATTAATGACCATATCTTATCAGCTATTCATACTCTTTCAGGAGCAGTTTGTTACCATTCTATGACCAAAGCGCAATAAAGACAAAACAGTCTTGAAGCGGCTCCTGCACACCATAGGTGCAAACCCACTCTCTCTAAGGAGCTTAGGTTTGCGCACGCAAAGACTTAGAAGAACAAGTGACTATTCATTATTCGTCATACACTCTGGAATTTAAAAATTCTGCAACACTATGAGAAGCGTGACTGGCCAAAAGTCAAAGACGCCTTAAGTATCGCTTAGTAAGATTTATGTCATTTCTTTCTTGTCATAGCAGTTAAAGACTTTCCTCCAGTCATGAAATAGGCACTGCTATAAAAATCTGCAGCATCATCGAAAGGATAGTTTATTCTTGGTGTTGGACACACTTCAATAGAAGAAATCGCTCAGCGTAATTACAAATTTTCAATTTCAGAAAACTTCAATAAATTCTGTTTTCTGTTTTCTAGTACATCTTACCAACATGCTCGTTAGGAATATAATGAGACACTTCTGTGTCAATCTTAATTAAGTTGCTTTCACGTTTAGTAGTGAAGCCTCAAAACTTCAGCATCCCACTATTCCATGGCACTATGACAAGACCAATGTCGTAAACCACCAAACATCTCTTGTGTTTTAACAACCTTATAAAAAGATTGTGAAGCTCACGATTCATTGCTTCTAAAAAGCTAAGTGCATAGCAACGCAATAAGCACATTTCATGCTGACAGGGACAGCTGTCTCAAACGCATTGACATTGACAGACTGTGTTCTGAGAATTACAGACAGCAGATCGCTGAGCTTCCTGTTTGGCAGCAGCAGACACTGCAACGTGTAGTAGCCCAGGGGAAGTATCATCTACAGTTGTTATTAATCCTCTCTAACGGTTTGGCTTACGCTCTCACCCCTTTTCCTTGGGAAATGCTGCATACAACTAGTGAGATATAGTATAGTCTGGCAACAGCTTGGAGGTTTACTAAGAGCTTATATTTATGGTCGTGCGTCAATAACTAGTTCACATTGATAGAGTAATTTTGTCTGGGTAGTTCAGAAAACCAGTGAATGGGGGGAAAACACTGCCTCTCGCACAACAGACAAGTTTCGAAATTCCAACTGGAGGTGTTGTAAATTTAAAAAAAACCTGCATCCTGAGGCTAGAAATACGAGCCACACCGTGCACAATAGGCCCATATGCCTGCTGCAACAACTGCAGTGCTACTGAAACATGACAAGCCGCAGAAAGCTAACAAATTATACTCGTGCTTGCGACAAAAGCCAAGGGCGAACGTTTTGCCTGCTGTCATAAACAGCTGGCACAACATTTACTGTTGTTTTTTGTAGCATGATGTAGACTGGTAAGCATGTAGTTGTTTCTGATATCCGACAAGTCTGACGCAAATGCTACGCATCCATATAAAAACAGTGGCACTGTCGAAATGCTTGTTGTGCATAGGACAGCTTCCTACTGTCTGGCTTTTCGTAACTTTGGTGATGTCAGTACTACTAATTGAAAAAATCGTAAGGGTGCAGGCGAGCTGGTGAATATTAACCATGTTGAATTAACCTGAGACTGGGGTAGAGAAGAAACATCAAAACGTAGAAGGGAAAGAAAATAGACAGGACGACGTCTCAAACTCAGCTAACTGGTTTATTTAGTCCACCTCCTTATATAGTCACAATCTCAAGGTCATCTCCACCAACAACAACAAAAAAAAAAAAGTAAAAAAGCAAAGGGTCGAAGTCTAAACAGTTCAAGCGCCACAGTCTTCACACAATGCAAAAACGTTGACAACCTTTACAGGTCGATGCGATAAGGCAACATCCATTAACCTTCAAACTTAAACAAAAGGATCAGTTCATACTTCGGAATCATCCTTCGCCCTCTCCACATAAAATAAAAAAAAACACGCACACATTGAAACGGTAGTTGGGCCAATGCACCTAAGCACCTCACAAAGCCAAAAAAAACAAAAGAAAAAAACACACACACACACACACACAAGCAGGTTGCATTTCAAAAAAAAAAAAAAGGATTACATTTTTAATCAAAGTTTCTACAAAAGGGGTTGGGTTATGCATGCTTAGAAAATTCATTATCACTTAGAAATTCAAATGAATTGATTGACAGTTTGGAGATTCATCATGGGAGGCGTTGTTCAGTGTTATCGATGGACATTAAGGACTTGTATTATTCCCTAGAAAATACCCGGTTAATGCAAAGAGTGAGGGAGGCATTGGAGTTGAACCTCGTTAAGTTCCAATCGGGCTCAGGCATATCGGTAGAAAGTTTCTTAACAATTTTGGAGTTTTATCTGAAGTCAACGGTAGTAGACTACGAAGGAAGAAAGTATATACAAAAAGAAGGCGTGTGTATAGGGTCGTCAGTCGCACCGATTTTAGCGGAAGTTTACTTGAACTCTTTGGATCGGGCAGTGCACGATAATCTACAGGAGTTGTCCCCGGGTACGGCAATAGTGCGAAGATATGTAGATGACATCCTAATATGCACGTTTACGGAAGGTCTAGCAGAAACCATAGAAGGTGTGATAAGGTCAACGGCTCCAGAGTTTAAGTTTACAGTGGAAAAACCGGAAGATGATGTTCTGCAGTTTCTCGATTTACGTATTCACGTGAATCGAGGGTTATGTTGGGAATATGGTAAAGAAAACTCGAAACCGGTTTTGCCAAGAATGAGTTGTCATTCGAAGACCGTAAAGGCGGGGATTGTAAAGTCATTGGTCAGGAACGCGTTAGAAAGGTCATGTGTTCATCATATCACTGAATCAATAGAAAGACAGTGGAAAAGGTTGATTAGTGTAGGTTATGATGACAGTTTTATAAAAAGGCAATTAGAATTGTTTATTAAACGCAGGAGAGAAACCGAAGAGAAGTCAAGGAACCGCTTTGCTGTAATCCCTTATTATCATGATATATCTCACAACCTGAAGGCATGTGCGAGGCAGTTTGGAGTAGACACGGTCTTTAGTTCAGATTTTAGATTAAGTAAACTGACGCCATTTCAAACAGGTGTGAGTGAGTGCAAAAAAGCTCATCGGGAAAAGTCGGTATGTTGCGAGACTGGTGTAGTTTATGAGATACCATTGGATTGTGGATTTAAGTATGTAGGACAGACGTCACGATGCATAAATGATAGATTAAACGAACATAAAAGAAATGTAAAGAACAATGCACAAAACTCGGAAATAGCAAAACATATTCATGAATGTAACAACTGCACGGCGCTCTGGTCGGAAACGGAAATAATACACAAAGAGAGGAACGATGTAAAGAGAGTGGTACGGGAGACAGTGCGGATAAAGTCTCTAGGCAACTGCATAAGTCAGGCTTCTCTACAGTTTGGAAGCAATTCAAAAACTTTCTAAAAATGTAATCCTTTTTTTTTTTTAAATGCAACCTGCTTGTGTGTGTGTGTGTTTTTGTTGTTGTTTTTTTCTTTTGTTTTTTTTGGCTTTGTGAGGTGCTTAGGTGTATTGGCCCAACTACCGTTTCAATGTGTGCGTGTTTTTTTGTTTTTTTTATTTTATGTGGAGAGGGCGAAGGATGATTCCGAAGTATGAACTGATCCTTTTGTTTAAGTTTGAAGGTTAATGGATGTTGCCTTATCGCATCGACCTGTAAAGGTTGTCAACGTTTTTGCATTGTGTGAAGACTGTGGCGCTTGAACTGTTTAGACTTCGACCCTTTGCTTTTTTACTTTTTTTTTTGTTGTTGTTGGTGGAGATGACCTTGAGATTGTGACTATATAAGGAGGTGGACTAAATAAACCAGTTAGCTGAGTTTGAGACGTCGTCCTGTCTATTTTCTTTCCCTTCTACGTTTTGATGTTTCTTCTCTACCCCAGTCTCAGGTTAATTCAACATGGTTACTAATTGAAAGTTATTTTATATTCGCAAAAATGTTGTTCCTCACCCACTATGTTAAGAGGGCGCGGTACCTCTATTTATTCGTCCGTTTCAGCCACCAGATGGCGCGCGGCTCGCGACGTGGTTGAACGCGCGACTTCTAGATGGCGCCAATATCGGAGTGTGAAAAGGCCCGCGTCATCCGCTGCGTGAAATAGATCCCCGAAATGTGTCGTGTTCTCACGGCGGAGGAAGCTTCTCCTTCCCTCGCGCGCGCTTGGTATGGCTGTGGTCAGTCAGCTCAGTGTGCATTGCATCGGACTTCAGTGATAATACGCGCGGTGGCCGAGTCCGGCCTCTGTGCTGGGGGATGCAGTGGGTGGCGCTCGTTTCTGTTCGGAGGTAGGAATAAAAATGTCGGTCCCCTTTATTACGACGCTTGTTTCTATAGCTTGGGTGTTCTATCTCAAGTGACGTACAGTACCGCCTTTTCGAAATCGTCTTTTGCGGCGAGCGATTGAGAGTCAGGTTAGCGTTTTATTTTGGTCAGCCCCAAAAGTTTCAATGAAGACCTCGGGCGGCGATGTAAATATGTTTTGCTCCCCAAAGTGTGTCCAAGGTGCGCAGTGACAATCGGAAATGGTATTGAAGGCGCGCGACCATCGGTTGGTAAAATGCGTGCGTTAGATTCACTTATTCAGACAAATCCTTTTTGCCAACGTCTTTTATCTGTTTCGACAGTTGACATGGTCGAGTCTATTGATAACCTTACCTAGACTGAACGTACGGCGTGTCCGGTCTTTAAATAAATTTGCTTCGTTTATGTGAATGAATAACTGTGTTCTCTTTTCGGTGCTCGGTGCTATGCAAAAATCGCTTAGATGTTATGGTAGCGTAGTGTTGCGGTATTTTGCACGCTTACTCGGTATTGGATTCGCTGTGCGCACACGGTATGTGTTCAGATGGAATGTGTCAAATCGTATTTCCGATCGATATGATGGATTTACTTTGATACAGTGTTAATTATATTTTCCTGATTTAAACTGGTTCTTCCTTGATCTTAGCCTAAGTTCAAATTCGAGGGTGCAGACCGACTTAGCGTCGTAACATCCGTAATGCACAGAAAGAAATTTGTAATTTGAAAGAAAAACAAAAGGATACGAGGCGGCTCGGTGTTATAGAAGTAATGAGTGTACGAAGGATGCCATCGTACGTTTTTTTTCATATTGAACGCTCCGCATCGCTGGGAAACGCTCAAGGTACCAGCGAAGACGAGCTGGCGTGAAATTTCCATCGAGCGGAAAACGAGCGCCACTTTTGTCATGCGCTTTCATTTCGATATGTCGCAAAATGCGCGCGAAATAGTAACATTTATGCAGAGAAAAAAAAAAAGAACAGAAAAATGGAAAGCATTTTGGAGCCAGCCAACTTGAATGTAAGAATGTGATATTCTGAGAAAAACCTCCCCACTAGGAAAACAACCAAATTAAAAGCAATGGCATTTGTCCATAAATGTGCGACATATGATAGCTCGCCGGAAGTACACGAAAGAATAGAACCCCAGTAGCACATCTTGTCAAAATCAGGAAACTCCTTTCCAAAGCGACTGTGGCCCCTTTTCCATGTACACCGAAAAAACAAAGCCTTGTCATGAACCTCCTCCTATGTTGCTACCCATTTGTGGCAAGTAGTGGCGGATTTAAGACAGGGTCGAAAAAATGAGAAGTTTACAATTCTCTGTAATGCAAAATTAGAGTGCAGCTCTTGAGGAGAAGGAGGGGAGGGTATGCTTCTCCTCTCCCATTTAGGAAGAAATTTTCAATAAATTTCCCACTAAATTTAGCAAAAATGTTCACACTAAATCTAGCAGAAAATAAAGCAAAAATTTTACGCTAGATTTAGCAGGGAATTTACCGAAAATTTCTCCACTTAGCAGGTAAATCTTTCCGCCAAATTTAGCGGGTTACGTTTTCCCGCAAAATTTAGCGGGAAATTGACGTCACGTGACCTCAACATTGACTCAGTTTCCCCGCTAAATGTAGCGGGAAACTAAATGACGTCGCATGACTTTGTGTCACATCACCCACGAACAAATTCAGTTTCTCCGCCAGATTTAGCGTGAAAATTGATGCCACGTGACCTCAACACCCCCAAAATTTAATTTCCTGCTAAATTTAGCGGTGCAATTACGCCTACGGCAACGCCACGAAATGTGGAAACGGGTGTCTAAGAGCAGCACTATAAAAATGCCTTGTCTGTGGTGAAATGGCAATTACCTTAGTCTGTGATGTCACATCTGTCCATGATCTAAACTTGTTCATGACATGACATCTCGTTGCAAAGCCAAGCCCCCCCCCCCCTTACCACATATTCATTCAGTGTTAACTTTTTTGGGGGGAGGGAAGGAGGAGACAGTAGAAGACAAAAATATATAAACAGGGTGTCTTTGAAAAAAGAAATTATATTGTGCTTACCATAATCTAAACCCACAGACAAGAATAAATGAAATAATGGTCAAGACGACAAAAAGTCAGATTTTGTGCTGTCTTGTCAGTCATTTTATCTCTCCTTGTCTCGGAGTTAAGATATTTCCTAACCCGATTGCCTGCATACTTTAGCTCTCCTTATATGGAGGTTGCCTTTATCTCATTAAAAGTCATCAGCAATTTTAAGAAAATTTCTATGAGGAAATGGGACCCGTTCTCGGTAGCCGATGCTAGTTCCATCCATTGCCGCACTGACTACTTTAAAATGTCAATCCCCTTCAGTCGAATTGTTCTTAAAAACATTAAAAAGCTGACTGTGGAAAGTTGACTTTTTTTTTTGTTGTACAATTCAATATTAATTTTGTGTTTATACTAAAATTCATTATGCTTGCGTTTAATTTCTTGTGCATTATTTAAAATGTACCAACTCCCCTGCCACAACTTCCAAAGGAAGTTTAGCGGTATTGATAAATAAATATATAAATTCCTCTCCATGGATTCATTATGCGTTTCGCTTGCACCATTGAAAGAAATTTTTTTTTTAAATATAAATCGATGAAAGCGTTAGTTTTCGTCCGGACAGCTAGCACTACATTTGGGCGGAGAGTGACCATTTCGCGTTGTGCAACTAATTTTTCTGCCTGATTAGGCACAGAGTGACAAAGCTAACAGAGAAATACATTACCATGTATTGATGCATTCAAACCAAAAAACAGAGCAAAACCATGAATCAACAGTAGTGTACTACGATCAACAAAACAAAAAATAAAAGAAGCAGGCTTACACATGATACAAAAATAACAAGTCAGCAGTAAACCATGGGAAACTGAAAGAACTGATGGCGCAGTAAAATGTCACCGTGAAGAAAGCAAAAGGTGATTACCTTTACGATAAACAGTTCTGGAGGTTTATGAGGCATTGCAGAAATGACCAGATAGGAATACCCGATGCATCAGTAAATAAGAAACTAATTACAGATGCCCATCAAAAAGCTTGCAATTTTAATAAACATTTTCAATCTTTTTTTCTTCTTTTGTTTGCAAACAATGTAACGCTTACAAACAAATACGATAATACGAATACGGTTGAGGTTGGTGTCAAGGGAGTCCTAAAGCTCCTAAACAAATTAGACGAAACTAAAGCGATTGGCCCAGATCAAATTTCATCTACGGTTCTGAAGCGCTGTGCTGACACCATTGCCCTATACCTTTTTATAATCTTCAACCAGTCTTTGCTTGAGGGGTCATTATGAAACGATTGTAAAGTAGCTCCTGTAATACCAGTACACAAGGGGTTCAAAAAGAATGTTACAAATTACAGACCAATTTCTCTATTTGTTGTAAACCACTTGAGCCCATTTTGCATAACCAGATAATGCAGCACCTTAGTTAACCATAATTTTTTCATGGACTCTCAACATGGGTTTAGGAGGGGTTATTCTTGTATCACACAACTAACTGAGCTTTATCACAATCTCGTGATAGAGGTGAACAGACTGATTGTGTATTTTTAGTTTAGAGGAAAGCGCTTGACAGAGTGTCACACTCATTCTTACTTCACAAATTGAATCGTTTGGAGATAGATCTTACCACAAAAAAATGGATTCAGTCATACTTGAGTTTGCGTCAGCAATGTGCAATTTTAAATGGCGACGTGTCCCTTCTGAGTTGCATCTGGTGTACCACAGGGGTCGGTTTTGGGGCCATTGTTCTTAATATTTATTAACGATATTCATGTCAATGTAACTTCCCAATTGTGATTATTTGCAGATGACTGTGCTGTGTACATGTGTATAAAGAAAGGGGAGGGTTTCAGACAACTGCAGGCTAACAAAGAGAACACTGGAGCAATGAAAGGAGGATGCAACTTAACATAAAGAAATGTATTTATGTAAGTCTCACACATAAGAAAAATTTCAGACAGAGTATTATTTAAATAATGAACTAATAACGAATGAGAATAAAGTAAAATATCTTGGGAGTCATTTTGTCATCCGACTACACATGGGATTCCGATTGATGACGTTATTAGGAGGGCAGGTCGCACGCTTGGCTTTGTACAACAAAACCACTCTTTCTCAGCAGCATAACCCCAATCTTGAATTACTACAAAATACTAAAGAAAAAATTAAAAAAACTAGTATATCTTTCCTATTCAGGTATGGCTAATTCATGCATCCACTGTGTGGGACCCTTCCAAAAAACAAATTGCACTGATGGCCTTGAAAAATACAAAATCATGCTGCACGCTTTGTCCTGGAAAAGCATTGCCGTTTTTCTAGAGTAACCAACATGAAACAATCACTAGGATGGTCACGGATGGCGACAAAGGGAGGCAAGGGGTAGTGGGCGCCTCCCCCAAAATTTGTCCTACCACCCCCAAATATGCCAGCCTTTACCTCCCCCCCCCCTCGGCGTACACACTCGTGCACACTACATGGCTCGTCATTTTCCCAATTTCCTTGTCCCATGGAAAAGGCATTGGCTTCAAGAATACCCAGCCTAAAGAGGCTCCATATGGGACGTTTTCAAATTCTTTGTGCCTCCCGCTTTCTTTTCTTTCCGTACCCTGTGAAGAACGAAAAATGTATGAATATTGTGATGGCTTGCCGATGCTACAGAGCGTTTGTCTACCCTTCAAGGCCATCTGGTGCCGACCATAGAATGCTACCCGAAAGCAGCGTCACCCAAGGGGCTACTTTATCTGCACTGCGCCGTCGTTTCGGACTTGCCCGACAAAGAAACTCAAGGGCACTGTTCACATTCTGACTGAGGAAATCCCACAGATCCCGAGACTCTCTGGTCGACTGGTGCATCCGTAAGGGGGAATTTCGATGTGTCGAAGTCATCCTGCTTATTTCAAGTCTGTACGGCTCTGGTGCACGATGGGTCCTTGAAGCAGCTTTGGTGGCACGTGACCAAAACAGCTGTTGGCACCAAGTCAGCTCTCCTTTTCGTCCAATAGCGTCTCTTGGTTTTGCTCATCATTGGGGGCGTGTCCCTCCATACTTCTGGCTTCACCTCTGGTGGCCTCATGTCGCCTCCAGAAGCTTCCTACCTCCATGGCGTGCATGCTGCATGTGTTGTGTAGGCAGTTTGAGAACTGCCACCCTCTTATCATTAGTGGTCCTTGACCATGAGGCACAAAGTACCCCCAGGCACCTTCACCCGGAGGTTGGAGGAAAACTTGAAAGCGTGTTCGTGGGGCTATTGGGGGGATGGAACTTGGAAGTAAATAAATGTTGTTGCCAGTAGGGAGCCATGTCTGTCCATTCGTTTATGTTCTCTCCCTAAACTCTCACCACGCCCTAATGAGCTAAAGAAAGTAGACTGCTTGAAAAAAGCAATTTTGCAAAATGACTCCTGCTACCTGATACTAATCAAGTACAACAGCGCTTTTCTATCGAGACATCCTTGCTCCTAAAATTCCTTCTGCAGTCATACACGTGCCTGTCCCCATCCAAACTCCCCCGTGGGGCCAACCACTTGGTGCCAAGAACATTGAGGAGTACTCAAAGAATTCCCCGGGTATGCTATGGCACCCAATTGTCCGATTAATGAGTTCTTCCAACAAACAGCAATGAAGCAGGAAGTTTGAGAAAATTCCTCCGATCCTGAGCTTGCTAAAGCCAAGGGTTCACTTGATGAAGAGTGGATGGCGCGTGCAAGCACCGAGGAACATCAATGTGAGTCAAGTCTTCGTGATAGCAATGACGGCGGACCGATTGTCAACTTTCGGAACGAAGAATACAAAGCCCGACCTTCTGAAGAAAGAAGTACACATCGCGACACTGTTAGCGCGAACACGACATCGGCACATTTTCGCCTTTTACTTCTATATAGTATTAGCGAGCACAACATTTCACTGCTTACATTATAGAACTAAATGAGTTCTTTTCGTAGCAATAATAACTTGGATGACGTCCCTTGGTTTCAAAGAGAAAAACTGGAAAAACCTGCAATCGCTTGTTCGCGCTAACAGTGTCACGGTCTGTACCACTGGATGTAGCCCGAACAGCCTTTGATCTGCCAATACAGCCTGTGCTAGTCTTTTCTTGTGACCAATTATGGCGGTAATTCCAGGACCTTCAAGTTCGACTGGTACACCAGCTTCCTGTAGTTAGAGTACAGTGTGTCTCTGAATTTTGCTTTCTGTTTGTCCTGTCATATGTTTTCTACTAGTAACGGAGAGAACAGTAGAAGTACTGTATTTTGACAAAGGGCTATCGACATTGGAAGAAAGCTATTCTGAAGGAATTGGTAGACTATTCCAACAGTGCAGTACACATGATGTGCCAAGCATCATTGGCTTCCTTTAAGCAGACGTCGCTACATCCTTTAAGCAGACGTCACCGTCACTACACCTCCGTGATCGCTGATGTGCTCCGGTTTTCCACGGTGCAGAAGACTGTCTAAAGAGCATATGATGAGTGACGCATTACCGACATGATGCTTCTGATGCTTCCCATCATAACAAACAAATTCGCTTTCACTGAACTTTGGGTCCCGAGCGTGAACATACTTATTTAGTAATGCGGAATGCAAATATGAGTGAATATCTTGCATGTGAAATGCTACAATAAGCAGAGTTGTAGATACAGTGTAAAATAATGAAATAAACTGAGCTGATGATATCTATTAAAAACACCCCGAGCAGCTTGGTGCCCGCAGTCGATATTGCCGGAAGTGACTAGGGCTCTACCAAGTCATCATCCCCAATTTTTCTTCTTCTTTTAGTCCTGACGTGACAGCCAACTAATCGAAAGCCCATGCCTCCCCAAAAATTTGGTGTGCCTCCCCACTGCCCTACAACTATGAAAGGCCTGGCGCCAGCCCTGAGGATGGTTGTCATTGAATCTTCGGCGAAATAAGTAATGTTTGAATTTCTTATAAACAATTTACCATGAGCTACGGGTATTAATAGCTCAGCATACTTCTTAAAACCAAATTATTTTTCCAAACGGAGTGACGACGTGCACAAGGTATGCGAATACTGTACAAGGACAGAGCTCCGTAGAAATTTGTTTTTTGCTAGGACGGTCAAAGACTGGAATGCCTTAGAAAAAAGTACAGTTTGTGCTGCAAATGCTGAAACTTTCTCTTCGTTATTATTCGCCTCCTGAAATATTGCTTTCCCGGTACTGCAGTTTCCTGAATGAAGAATAGTAGTAAGCATTTAAGGGGGGACATGACCTCGGAATTCAGATTTTTCAGAAAAAACGTTATTTTCAAAAATGATAGATATCTTTATGTTTATTAACTTCCAAAGAATGGTTTCATAAACTTTCATTTATAAACATGCAGGATTTATCTCACAATAAATTATTTTCGACATTTCGGCAGCCTTCCGAGTCACCAAGGAACAAGTTTTTTTCATTTTTATTTAGCGCTGCTTCATACTCATTTAACATAGCCAGAACATCTCGCCCCCATTGGAAGTGCCATTTACTCTAGATTTAGCCTGTAGAAGCTTCCCAAGTTTACAAGTATCAATGGCCAGGAGGGCCCAATACATCCAAACAGAAAAAATTCTGAAAATTTGGTATGAGCAATTTTATTGGTTGAGACCTGAAACAGGGTTTATGAATGGTCCTTCCAGGTGACGTGATATTGTGTCATCTTCAGTAACACCCTGTTAAAGCATCTTCCACTTCAGATCCTATTCCTGCTTTGCTGCTCTTCCTTAGTGCCGATTTGCCTCTTAGTTCTTGCCAGTTTATCTGTCAGGGAATGCCTGCTACGAAAGCTAGCGTGCCTACAAACAACACAAACTGGTAGCTATTGCCAGGGGAACAAAGAAGTCTCAAAGAGGAAGGTGCTAACAATGTGCCAGGTGAATTTTGCCTACCTTGGGCTCACAGAAAAGAAAGAAACATAAAGTTGAAACTTCAAAAGCATTTTTCTCAGTTTCACTTTTTGGCAGGATATGTGGTATGAGGAAATGTATCATTGGACATTTTGAAACTGTGAAGATTTCATTCAGTGGTGTTCTGGACTGAAATTTTCTAGGGAACAAGTTAAGGTACTCATAATCTAAAAAAGCTAAACTCTTCATGACAAAAACTGAATATTTTAAAACGCAGATATTTGTGAAAATCATTTGCTCTTTTTGGGTGTTATTGTTTTTTTCTAGAATTGAATTTTCTACAATTAATTTTTACCGTAACTTGCACTATGGGTATTTTACTTCACATTAAACCAAACATTTTGTGGAGCAATTATTACTTTTCTTAAATACATTTCCTCATAAAGTAACTTTTGTCTAGAGCTTGTTGAGCATAGTGTGTTGTAGAATTGGCCTATAAGACTGAAACCTTAGATGTCATCAATCCTAATGGGGTTCAATTCACCCTGAATGATTGAGTCAATTTGAGACAATGGTTCAAAAGTTGACCCTCCAAGGCCATGCTCCCCTTAAGTATGTTTGATTCATGGCACATGCCTTTCTTCCCACCGCTTTCCTTTGGTTGACTAGCATTTCAGGTGTCTTTTCTTTTAGTGCTACAATGTCCCCAAATGAACACGAAAAGTTTTATAAATCAGTGTAGTCATTACCCTGTTAGGCAACAACAATACCACGAAAAAAGAGCAGTGCGATCAACGCGTGGAGAGTGGTTCACCCGGAGGTCCGATCAACTAGCAGCTTGTTGATCTGATTGACAGCTAGTTACTCGCTGTCAGTCAGAGAAACACAAACATACGCATCTGGGCACGGCTTCAGTACTTAAACGAATGCTTTTGCGTCAGTTAGTTGCTTGAGCCGTGAAGCGAGACATGAATCAGCTTTACTTGGATCTCGAAAGCAGGACAGCTGATTCATATATCCATGTACTGGCCAAATTTCTAACCAGCTACTTTTCCCAGCAAACGGGCGACATAATTACATAGAACGAACAAGCACGTCGAACGTGCTGTCGCGCCAGACATGTGAAAGTGGTAATGTAAACGTGGAAGATAAAAATCTTCGGCGACATGCAAAGCAATCACGTGAGACATGCGAGCACCTGTTTGTCATCGAGCGTCACAATTGCGAGCTAGAAGACCTTGCGTGGCCGTGAAAAGCCGTTTTGAGACGCTAGTCAAACTAGGTCGAAATTCGTAAAAGAGATGGATGCAAAACACTCACGAGATCTGTCAAGGTAATATCGACGGGCTCATGTGAACTTGCGGCCGCAACACCTCCCCCGCGCACCGCCAAACGCCAAACACTGATGGAGGTACGCGATACCAAAGAAGAAAAAACTGAGCAGACAAGTTAGCGTAATACGCGCGAGGGGGCGCTTTGACACAAAACCGAAACCGAAACCTTCTTCTCGCGAGCGGCAGTGGCAGTTCGTTGTTTTGAATGAAACGTATGTGTGTGAAAAGCAAAAGCAACAAGAGCTCCACACATGACCACACGTTTCTGGTGGGCATGTTCCGCTTTCCTACGGAAAGTTTCTCGACGGAAAACGTAGTCATCCGCGTGCACTTGATCGCGGTTATTTACACGAACAGATAGTCTTTCTTCCCACGCCCTGCAACGATGGAAGATTAGATACATTTTTGGAAGCTCAAATCGTTTGCTTGTAAACATAGCGGGAAGAGAGTTTACGCAAGGTTGTTATCGCACATTTTATCGGACAATGATTCTTTAAACTTTCCGCGGTTAAATCTACAGGAGACGTCTACATTTCTGATCACGTGGCAGGTTAGGAGTCGGTAAAACATCGATAAATATATACTTCCTCCCCTACGTGATGACCCTTAGTTTCTGCTGAAGTATTAGGTTTCATTGTGCGTCTTCGTATCTTTAATCAGTACAAGTCAATTAGCACGCTTTTTTTTGTCATTTTCATTGGGCTGCTGAACAGTGTTTCTAGCTGGTACAGTAAACAGGATTTACATAACTATGAATTTCCTGTTTGAAAACTAAAGCTGCGTCACATAGGCAACAAAATAAAAACGCGCTGCCACGTGCGGCGCGCCCCGTGGGGCGCGGTCGCCAAAAGCTGGACACTAAGCAGTAAAGCCCCTTACGGAACCGCTCAATTTCCTAATGTATGAACACTCTCAAGGCGAATATGGGCCATTTTTATGGCAATATACTTGCTTCGCTAGTTCACACAAGAATTGAGTCTACAGGCGTGATTATAAGGCTGCAGGTATCTCCCCGCTGAGTAACATCGAACCATATACGTAGAATAGGTTTGAATTTCATGTCCCACTGAGGAAACTCTCAAATTCTTTGAGTGTAAACCTTTTCGGGGGTTAAAAAAAAAGTAAAAAGTAAAAAAAAAAGATAATAATTAAACGGTGAAACAAATATTGTATTATATATATTTTTTCCCGGAAAAATAAATTACGCATTGCCGAACGCACATAGGCTATGTCCGAATGTGGTGATAGCCGCGTCTGTACCAGCTAGATGTCAAAGTTTTAGAGGTTGCCCCTAATCCCGTTCAAAAAAGTTTTCAGCGATTTTCGGAAAATTTCGATGAGAAGATGGGGTCGCTCCCGGTGGCCGACGATAGTTCCACACCTTTGCCGCACTTACTCCTTTGATTTAATCAAAAACATATTAGAAGGCCACTGTGGAAAGTTGACTGAGTAGTTTTTGTCGTACTTCAATATTACTGCAGTAATGTTTGGAGGTGGACTAGTCGGTAGTACATAGTAAACATATAAATAAAACAGCGCAAAAAAAAAAAGAAAGAAAAGGACAAGTAGAGGAGGACACAGACACGGCGCTGACTGACCCCCTTTTTCTCTGATACCGAACCGAAATTTGGATTTCGCAAAAGGCCCCAAAAGCGATGAACGGGACGCTACGAACTCCAAAACCTCACTCATACACCGATGTCTCAAATGAATAGCCGTCTTTTGGAAAAGGGAGCGCGATCAAGCGAGGACTCTGACGTCACTATCCCCCTGGAACAGTTGAGGATGAGGGGAAGCGGCCTCGCTTCTTTCCTCCTCGCCTCGGTTCACCAGCTCGACGGGACGAAGCAAGGAGGAGAGGAAATGAGAATCGTGACGTCACATGTCTCGTCGGCCGTGTTCAATCGCGCATTTATTTCCAGAAATACGGCTTGAGTGCTGTTTTGGGGTTTTACAGAGTCCGGCCTATCGCTCCAGCCCTGTTTTGTGAACTTGAAATTTATTTTCAGTATCCCTTTAAAACACAACAAAACAAGAAGACAAAGAAAGGAAAAAAGAAGAACCCTACACGTGGTACAGAGCGCGACACTGTTAGCGCGTACAAGCGATCGACCGCCGGTTTTTCCAGTTTTTCTTTTTGAAACCTAGGGATGTCATCCAAGTTGTTATTGCTACAGAAAGAGCTCATTTAGTTCTGTAATGTAAGCGATAAAATTTCGTCCTCGCTAATACTATTTAGAACTAAAATGCGAAAATGCGCCGATGTCGTTTTCGCGTTATCAGTGTCGCGATGTGTACAGTGCTAATCACATTCGCGGAAACTAAGCTAGTCACGTGGCGCAACATGGAACGGCCGCTTGAGGGTCAGCTGGTAGCGAACGCGGAAGGCTGCTCGCACGCGTTTTACAAACATCATTGCTCGAACAATAAACAAACTAAAGCACGAAGGCGTATCAACGATGTCGTCGTCAAAAAACGAAAATATATCATAAAGCACTTTACTTTTATCGCTTATCAAGCTGATAGAGTGGGCAGGACACCCCTCGGGCGGGCCGTTCCATGTTGCGCCACGTGAGTAGCTCAGTTTCCGCGAATGCCGCCAGTCTATTTAGCGCTCCCCGGAGAAAGCCGCACGCTCGCGCGTTATAGACAAGTGTGATTAGCACTGTACATCTTCTCTGTCATATTCCATCCGAAAAATTTTCTGTGTCCTTCTACTTGTCCTTGCGTTTTTTTTTTGCGCTGTTTCAATTATGTTTACTATTAAATATTACTGTTGTGTTTATGATACAATTCACTACGCTTTTGTTTAATTCCTTGCAGATTAATTAAAACGTACTAACCCATCCTGCCACACCCTCCAAAAGGAGGTTAACAGTATTTTCACATAAATTGTCCATTGCTTTGCCGTAAGCTTCGTCTGTCCCACTAAGAAGAAAAAAAAAAAACTTAGTTCTGAAGCTTTAGTCCGGGACTCCGGATAGCTGGCATTACATTTTGGCTGAAAAAGCATTTGGCGTTGCGCGCGCAATTAATTTTTGAGGACAAAAAAAAAAAAAGGCGCTGTTTTGTATTTTATTTTTATTTTTGCGGGGGAAAAGAAAACAACGTGGTTCTTTGAGGCTTCGTTAGGCATTTGGGATCGTCATGATCCAAATATAGGTCTTGTGGCCATCCAAAACCAACAATTCAATCTGAAAGCGTTTTTTTTTTTTTTTTTGCGCTAAGCCTTTTTACGATGATGGACTGCATTGAACAACGTTGAGCTTTCTTTTAGCTGCCTGACGTGGTACCGAAAACGACCTTTCCAGGGCGCTTGTTGACGGCAATCTGGACGGTAGTCAGGGAAGTTGGAAGTACATTATATGACGCATGCACAACAGTCTTTTTATGGGGATGTTGATCGCACGACCCACTCCTCCTACTGTCACCGGGGCCCCCAAGGTTAAGTGATAAAGAAACTTGCTGTTTTTCTGTCACGAGTTGTCGTGAATATGTACTTGATACCTACGAATTCGTGCACAAAATGAAATATAATAAAATGCAATTTTTGAAACAATAAGGAAACGAAAGGAATTGATCAAACAAACAGGCATATAAAACACGTGATCTGCCTAAGCCAAAACCGGCATGAACCGAAAAAGTATTAACAATATACATAGGAGAAAAAAGGACATTTGTTATTAACTGGGGTTGATAATTGGGCTAGTGGTAATCCATGACAGCAAATTAAGCGAAAAAGACGAAAATGAGTCAAGGGTTTGCGTCTCTTTTATTTTCTTCGTCTTTGGAGTCGAATGTTCTATTTTGTAACTAAACTCATGTAGTCCAATTAAAATAATCAGTAAAATAGTCATAAATTTGCTAACAAAATGCCATGAATACATGAGTTGGCTAAGCGTAATCGGGCTAGTGGGTAATCCATCACAGCAGATTCAGCATAAAAGACGGAAAAGAAGTTGTTTTCGTATTTCGCGCTGAATTTGCAGTTATTAAACTCATGTTGTCTTAGTTGAACAGTTTTCTTTCTCCGCAATCTCATGTTCACTGCTCAAGACATTTTGATACAAAAAATTCGTGGTTTATCTTTGTAACGGGCAAAAAGCGCACAACTGTAAAGTCGCGAAACGACATTCTAAATGGTCAGTACTACACACGAAATCTTATTTACGAGATGTGCTCGCAAAATTATCACAAGACCAGAAAATGCACCACCATGAAGAAAAAAGTAATCTTTCTTAAAGGTGTAGGGAAACGAAATTTCAGCGCTCATTTTCTAGCTTGAATGTGTTGCATGTTGCACCCTAACCTCAAAAACACCAGTCTTCCGTTGAAAGGCACAAGAAAACTAATTTTAAAGCTAAATAAACGATCTTCCAATGTGCACCTGGTGGATGCATGCGGAGCCTATTTGGGAGGTAGTCTAGCAACGTTGTGGAATCTGCTACGTAGTCGTGACGTAGCAGATTCCTCTGGCGCAGCGCCGCTCTTTGGCATTTCAACATTTTCCTTCTTAGCTTTCCTCCCCAACTCACAAATCGCGAATTGAACCAAACAGTCCAAGAAGACGGAAAGGGTGGACTCTCCTCTTTCTCGGACCCTCGTTTGTGCAGCCGGATGCAGCCATTCTCCCCCTAGAAGATTAGCCAGTCGCTCAAAACTCGGACAAAGTTGCTTTCCCCACCCCGTTCAGCCCTAAGCTGACAGTGCTGTGGAAGCTACGTGCTTCTTGGGCCAGCCACACGCTCGTCACCCCACGGGCACTTCGAACGGCTCGGTTGTAACGCGATGACGCTATTGACACCACCACAACGCTGACAACGCCACCAAGGGCAAAGCTCATAATCCCGCCAGCCTTGCTACGTCACGAATGCGGGGAAACTTTTCTTTCTGTTTTTGTTTGCGCCGGATATCCCATGACGCATCGCGCCCTCCGTTCGCTTCTCTTCGAGCGCTCGCTCGAGTGCACCGTTTGGAACGAAAAATATAGCCAATCGTTCAAAATACAAACCTGCGATTATGAATTACGGTTATTACACGTCATGCTTGACCCATTTCCGAACGAAATTTGAAAATTTCAAATTTCGGTTCAGTATCCCTTAAAGGGCCACTGAAAAGAAAAAGAAGTATTTTTAAGCAGTTTGGTTCGGACACGCGTGTCGAGAAATACATTTTAAGTGAAAAAAATTAATAAAAAAACAAGTAGAGCAATATTGACGGCGCCAGATTTATTTTAAATTCTGCGCGCAAAATCCATGACGTTACGGAATGGTCATGCACTCTTTCCACCTCAACGAGATGGTCATTCACTCTCTCCACCTCAACGCGATGGCCAAGCCGATCCACCTCTCGTCCACGCGCCCAAAATGCCGAGAGAAAACAAGTGGAAAGGAGGTGACTACCGACTAAACCGCGTCGTCAATATTGCTCTAAAAAAATTTTCTTCATACAATATTTTTTTTGCACGTGTGTCCCAACCAGATTCCTTTTTTAAACCGTAAATAAATTAAAAAAAATTAAAGACGTTTACAATTTTTTGTAATGCCAATTAGAGCGCAGCTCTCGTGGAGGAGAAGGGGAGGGTATGCCCCTCCTCCCCCTCCCTCTCGCTGCTTTCCTATTTAGCGGGACATTTTCGATAAATTTCCCACTGAATTTAGCGGAAAAACTTTTTCTGCTAAATTCAGCGGAAAAATTTCTCGGCTAAATTTAGTGGGAATATTTTCCCTTTAACTTTAGCGGAAAAACGTCCCATAGTGCAGCGCGCACGGTTAAGCCGACGCCGCTCAAGCCAGAAACAAGCGCCTAAGAGCTGCGCTCTAAACAAAAAACGCAAATATCTACTAGGACATCAGGTCAACCCTTTTACACCAGACCACAGGTTCTCAAACCAAATTGAGTTCAGAAACCAATGGGAACACGTATACGTTCTCCAGGCTCCAAATGGTTCCTCGAACACCCATCCCAGATACTATCTCAGTCGCTTCAGCGCAGGTAAGACATTACGAATCAAACATACCCACCTTTCTCCCTAATTTGTAAATTATTGCTTACATATTTATTAACTGTTTTACATGTGTCGAAAGCAAAATAGGACACACTAATAGCACATAATGTTGCCATATTACTCGAGTGACTAATGTTGCACATTATGTCACATAAAGTAATATGTAACTGCAATGTTACAAATTTAACATTATGGCAACATCCTCTGAAAACATTAGCATAATATTAGCAAACTTTCATGCAACGTTTTGCAGCCTTTATTGATGTTACTGAGATGTAATAAAGACGAGGAAAATATATATATCACATGTAGAGTATATGTTTCAAGGGAAACGTTTCAAGTCTATGATAACACTTGTAAAACATAATAATTCCAATCTGCATTATAGCACCTAAAAGCACCAATGTGAAAATTGCTCGTGTGCATTGCCGAGGAGCTGAAGTCTTGGGAAATGGATAGTTCGGACTTCTAAATTATGGCAGTTGTACCAAAACTTTACTGATTTAGTAAACTTCCTGGAGATTTGGTATACAAGAAATCAGTTCAATCCAATACAAAATAAAAGAGGAATGTGAATGAAATCGCTGGAGAAAAACAGGTTTGCAAACTGGGTGTTCACCGTGTATGCACAGGGGCAGTTTTAAATAAAGTGGAATTTTTCTGGCCCATGTTTAAAAATTGTTCAGTTTATTCTGTAAGAAGAATGTTTCTGTTCCGAGCTCACGCTCTGGGCTGTTAGGATCTGTCTGTCCTGTGTGCAGAGCACAGAGCAACCTGGTATGAAGTAAATGCACTTCCATTACTCGAAATAAACATAGCTGCTCATTCATACGGCTTCTCATTCACGCACATTCATTTCGGCATGAAGATCTACCTAATTTTTGTTTCACTTTCTATATTCAGAACAGATAATTTATAATGGGGATTTTTAGTGATATGTGACATTAGAGCTTTACAGCTTTTTTCCAGCAGGGATTGCAACGTTGTGCCCTCACATATGCCAACGTTGAATACATAACATCGCACTAACATTTGTTGTGGTGTTATTGCAACATTTTCAGGTAATGTTGCAGCAATATGAAAATTTTTGGACATTAGCCAAATATCCACATCAGCAGATTACATACTCGAAACATTGTGGCAACATCCGGAGCTTCTTTGGCAGGGGTCCCTGGCTTTCAAGGTAAGTAGCACATCAAGACACATCAAGACCAAAAGAATTACGAACACCCATCCCGGACAGATTAGCACTTTGTGATCCAGAAATCCCATCACTTCTGAGAATCCCTGCCCTTCATGAAGCTGACCATAATGTTCAAGAACTTCTTGCTAGATATAAAGAACTTGGGTGAAGTGCAGAAAAAATTATGGGCTCCAATTGGCGCGATTAGTAGGCAATAAATTAAAACTCTAAGAAGCAATGGGCTTATTGAGTGCTGCTTTATCCCTCCCTCACCTCCACAGTGAGAATCCAGACATCAAAATTCGAGGTGGTTTTCTTTTTTAAAATTGCCTCAAGCAGACAACTCAAGGTATTTATCTGTCATTATATCTATTCAAACAAAAATGGTATCATAGATATCAGAAACACTCACCTGCCACCATTTCTATGTGAAGTGCACCAGGCAACACAAATGCTGTCCACTTTCTGGAGCACTAGGATAGTGCCTGCGTTCTCGAGCTCTTCTGTCTTGACCTCGTTCCTTATCTGTAATGCTACTCCTGCCCCATTCCAATGAAGTAGTACACCTCTTTAAATATAGAGGACATGAAAAAGATAAAGATTGACAGTCGGACAACAAAACATTACACGTGCGAAGCTAGTCGTAACCCAGCGGTTTATTGCGGCAGTCAGATTTGTTTAGTGGAGGCGGAAATTACGAAACTGTAGATATGCCGAGCGAGCATTTCTTTGTTAGCCTTTCCAGGGCTTTGTCAGCACAAACCTAGAACAAAAAGTAGCCGAGATAATGACATGTACCTTAGCTGAGCAGACAATATCTCAGAATTGCCCGCAACATCTAGGCTTTACGGACATGTTTACCTTCACATCCCACCGGTATGGAGATGACACTTCCTCGAAGAAGTCATGGCCAGTTTACTTGGCTTTTTCTTTTTTAGTTCTTTAATGATGCAGTATAAAGTGGCATCCCACGCTGCCATATTCAAGGAACTGTTGAAGACCGGCAATGGCTCTGGTCTTTGGGAGACCCTTTCCACTTAACCGGCTTTTCCTTTTAGAGCGCAGCTCTTAGGCGCCCGTTTCCGACTTGAGCGGCGTCGCCGTCGGCGTCATTGTCGCCGTCGGCGTCGCCGTAACTGCGCGGTGCATGTTGGGACATGCACAGCGCAAGCCACGAGGGGTCGCATGACCTCCCCCTCGAGGTCATGCAACCCCCAAGTTCCTGTGACCCCCCCCCTCCCCGAGGTCATGTGACCCCCCCCCCCCGGAGGATATTGAAGGATAAGGGGTTACACATAGGTCGGCATTTTAGAGCCCCTTCATTCACCATCACATCACGAACAAAATCACGTCTCCAAATTCATTCGCATTCACGTCACAAGGTACTCCGACCTCCCAAAGTCACGGCCCTTCACATCCCGGCGTTCAACCGCGCCAAAACTTCATCCCCTTCACATCACGGCTTTCAAACTCCGCCGAGAATTCATCCCCTTCACATCACGGCGTTCAACCGCGCCAAGAATTCATCCCCATCACATCACCGCCGCCTCCGAATTCACGGAGTCATTCACCATCACATCACCAATTCACGAAGTCATTCACCATCACCACGAATTCATCGGAATTCACCATCACATCATGAATTCATCCGAATTCACCATCACTTCACGAATTCATCCAAATTCACCATCACTTCACGAAGTCATCCGAATTCACCATCACATCATGAATTCATCCGAATTCACCATCACATCACGAATTCATCCGAATTCACCATCACATCATGAATTCATCCGAATTCACCATCACTTCACGAAGTTATTCACCATCACGGTCAACACGAATTCACCGGAATTCGCCATCACATCATGAATTCCGCATAATTCACGAACTCATTCAGGTTCATTCTGACTAAATTCGACTTCACGGCTGGTAGCCCTTCACGAGTTCGCAGTTCTTGCGGAATAGGACTGTGGCGCCTTTTGTGTCAGCCACTTGAAACCAGGACCTGACTTCGTCGGGGAAGTGGGGTATTTCGAGTGCGCGAAATGCAAAGCACATTGATAGAGCGCCAACCCAGCCAATGCCGCGCTGCGATCGTGTCACGTGAATGTGTTCCGTGCGCCGCCGCGCGGAACCGGCAGGTCACGTGATATGGTCTCGGCGCCGGATTAGGTGCGCCTGCTCGTGACGTCGGCTTCGTCTTCGTCTCTTCATTGCCACTGCCATCGCACTTCCCTATAAACAGCTGTTACTGCGAAAGTGCTCGACAAAGAGCCACCGCGCTGAGGCGCGCACGGCTCCGCAGCGATAGAGTTCCTGTATAGACCTGCTGCGCAGGGGTTACGCCGCCTTGAATTGTCGTCACCTCCCGGTATGGGCGGTAAAACACTGTTTGGCCGCCGCCACGCCAATAAAAGGCATGTAGGAGATAAACGTAACCGCCGTCACACATTTTCGTTTTTGCCTCCCCTCTATTTTTTTACTACCGTAAAATCCCGAGAGATAGCCCACCTAACATCAAGAGCAAATCGGGTGAAAATATGGAGTGGGCTAACTTTCGGTGTACAATCAAGAAAAGTTTTAAAAAATTGCTATTTTTAGGTTGTGTCCCTTCGAAGCTTGTTGGAACGAGAATACAGCGCAAACGAACGACGGACCAGTAGAAGAGTACCGTAAAAACCCGCGAATAATACAAAACATAATTTGAGGACCACGAAAAAAAGAATTATCCGCGTATAATACGAAACAAAATCAGGACTACGAAAATATTCCGCGTAAAGTACGACCCTGGAAGTCTTAAGAAAAACGTTTATTTGCGTCATAATTGAACCTTAATCACTGTCATCACGTCCGTCAGACTCCTTGTCCGACGCCTCCTCCCAAAGGCAGTAGTCTTCAGTGCCGTCGAGCGCATTTGAAATCCCGCACTTGAAAGAGAGCGACGAGCGAGCGCCGACGCAGTGAAATCCCGGCGCGGCGCATAAAGCGAGTAACCCAATGTCGGCTCGCCAAAGTTCTCATGCAGCAGCTCGGTGTTTACGGCGAGGTGCCGTTCACGTTGCCCTTTTACAAAGTTAGGGCGAAGTGCCGTTCACGTTGCTCTTTTACAAAGTCGCCCAGACTTGCCTCGACGTCGGCGAACACGCCATTCTTCGGGCTCCTAAAGCTTCTTCTCGTTCCGTTGCACGCAAACAGAGCTTGCTTTTGCCGTCTCCATCCGCGGATGCTGCCCTCATTTACGGCGAATTGTCGTCCGGCTGCCCTGTTGCCGATGCCTTCCGCAACCAAAGAGACTTTTCTTTTGAAGGCGGCCGATTATTGTTTTCGCGCCGACGCCATTGCCGAGCCTGACTGTGGACGGATGGTGGCGCCTCGGACATTGTGATTTTAATGATGATGATAGCTGTTTTGAGCGCCTTATTGCTTCGAAACCGAAACTACGTCAAACAGCGTTAGATCGCGCCTCATCGAAGCTGAAAATTGTTAGGACCCGCGTATAATACGAGCCGCAAATTTTACATAGCAAAATTTAAAAAAAAAGAAAACAACCTCGTATTATAATCGGGTTTTTACGGTATACAAAACACTACTATTACTAGTAGTGGGCTATCTTTCGGTGTTTAAAAGAATATAGCAAATCAAGCCAAAAATAGGGGTGGGTTATCTTTCGGGGGTGGGGCATCTCTCGGGATTTTACGGTAGCTGGCAGGCTGAAACGTTTTGATATTTTTTCGTCGCCCATACCGGATAACGCCTGCTTTGTCGGTCGGGGGCGAGAATAAGCAGAAAAGAGGCTTCCTACTGGCGCGTTCACACTGGAAGCGGATCCGCAACGCGAAGCGGATCCGCGCGTTCTCAACCGCAAAGCGGCTAGGATCGAAGCGGTTGGAGCGCGTTTTTGCCAGCCGCTTCGGGAGCGATTTCTCCCAACCGCTTATCACGAACCGCAAAGCGGCAACCAATCACACACGCGACGCTGACGTGACGTCAGTGACTTTCGAAACAAGATGGCACCTTTCGCTGGTGAGGCGTCCAAGGCGCTGTAGTCCTAGCTTTCGACAGATCAACGGAGAAACATGATGTCCACGTCCGTCACTTGAATCCGCCGCGAAAAGAATTGCCTCGGAATTTGACGGGCTTCGCACCGGTGATTCGGTTCGGGTAAGAGTTTGTTTATTATTCCGGGTGCCACAGCCTCAAGCTCGCCGCTTTGTTAGTCTCTGCCCGTAGAACCTCGAAGCCCGCCCGTGATCGACCGAAATGTCAGCTTTTCTACCAACTAAGATAGTCGCGCGCACTATTGAAAGCTTTCTATACCGTGCATGACCACCACGAAGGCCGATAGAGA
Source organism: Ixodes ricinus (assembly GCA_037355805.1). Lineage (NCBI taxonomy): Eukaryota > Metazoa > Arthropoda > Arachnida > Ixodida > Ixodidae > Ixodes > Ixodes ricinus. The sequence goes on from JAZHYW010037661.1 coordinate 131,184, forward strand.
CGTCGTGAGCTTGATTGCGTAACCCACGCACTACCGCGGAGCCGGCATGGTATCCTGCGCTTAGCTCGTATTTGACGGCGACATCGCAGAGAACACCACTCTCACACCATACACTCAGGACCTGTAACGTTTACTACTAACAAAATAAATAAAGGGAACCTACTCAAGGAATGAAGTGTACGTACCAGACGATGCAGTGGTAATCCAAACGGCGTTTATTTGAGCTTAAAGGAGCTGTGCAACGATTTTAACGTTGAAAGAATTGGCGTTTTCTACTTTTGACATTGTTCACCTTGTCACAAAGGACAGAAAACACACCTCCTTCCTTCGAAATGTTGCGATTCCGCCGCGTAATCGCGAGGCAAAAATTAGAATATTCCTCGACCTGCAGCCGCTAGCGGCGGCCATGAGAAACACGCGGCATGACGTCAATGGGGAATCTTGTAGAAAGATAGCAAGTTGTGCGAATACCTGCTCGATAAAAGGTAACTTTTCTATAAATCTTGTCGTTCCAACATAAATATAAATGCGTCAAAAACCTGGTATCATCGACAAAACTTTTATTATACGGAGTTTCAGTGGCGCCATCTATCCTAGGTCCACAAAACCGTCAGCAGCGGAACAGCCGCCAGAAGCCGGAGGGGAGGGGGGACAGGGCCGGACGGGTATGGCCGGACCCGGATGAGACTTTCCTCCTTTCTTGGCTGCGCCCGCCAGCACGTGGTCACGCGGTCGCGAGCGGATGAGTTCTCGCCGCTCACTGATGGCTCTAAAGAGAGAGCTTCACCGGAACCCCGCGCCTTCCCCATTGACGTCACAGCGCACGTGACTCGGAAGTTAGTGAAGGAGTTGAGAGGCGCCGAAAACCTCAATCTTTGTCCATTTTTAAAATAAAAACTAGGACATGCAGGCGAAAGCGGTTTTTTGTTCTTTACTTCAGAAATGTCGAGACACCAACTCCCACATTAGTTAAGCAAAGCACTGAAACTGTTGCACAGCTCCTTTAACATCAAACAAACAGATGAGACTCGATCGACGTGCAAGTGACGAGAGGAGAGTCCGCCACCAACGAAGCCACGACCAGCTAGCACCGAACACATTCCCCCGCACCACGGTCCACCAATGCCGCTCACAACTCCGAAAATGATAAGAATGAACAACGAGGGGAAGACTGGCCCTCTTTCCCGGAAAACAAGGTCAGGCTATTCATGCGGGTCCACTTCGAAGAAAAGGTCGGGAGCATCCTGTTCTGAGTCAGCAGGTGCGCCTATACTTCGTTTCAGCTTGGGTCCAGACGCAGCCGATGCTACAAGCGCGACTCCGGGCTTCCAGCGTCCCTGCCAAGCACGCGCGCTCGTGCAATGCAAGCACTGTTCAGGGCCACGCGCTCGTGCCAGCAGCATCGGCTGCATCTGGACCCAAGCTGGAAACGAAGAAGCTGCTTTGCTTGTGGGCGAAGCGGAGGGAATCACAGGCAAGCTTTGCGGGTCCCTGCCTCTTTTTCGCTGCCTGAAGTCGGGATGCGTGCGAGCATCCGGAAGAAAAATCTTTAGTGCCAAAAATCGCAGAATGCTTGGCTTTGGATCGTGGATTAAAGTGGATTTCGGCTTGTAAAACAAGGTTGCCAAACGCAAGTCTCAAAAGATCACGCGTGATCGCCGAGAAACGCCAACCGCCTCTCGGTGTGTTCTGAACGGGGTCGACTCGCAGACCGCATCCGCAACCGCTTCACGAACGCGGATCCGCTTCCAGTGAGGAATGCGCCATACGGTGAGCTCAGAGTTGCGCGTCCTGTTTTCCACGCAGCCGCGCCGCTATTCGCCGAGATCCGATCACGCGAGAAGCCGGATCAAGTGCCGTGCAGGAAAGTAGACGTTGCGCGCGCCCCGCCCTGGCTCTTGGGCGCGCCGCGCGAACGCGTGGCGCCGCTATTCGCTGAATTCAGTCATGTGACGAGCGGGATCAACATGCCGTGCAGGAAAGACGGCGCTACAGAGATGAACGCGCCGCTCTGGCTCCCGTAGGGAGCCTATGCCATAGAACCTACGCAGCGAGACTGATGCCCAAACCGCTAAAGTCAAATCGGTTTCTGTCGTTTGCGGTGAAAGATGAAAACAACCAGCAAGCAAGCAAGCACCTGCGTAACATGTTTTCAGCTCTATTCTGAATTAATAACCGTATTCACTATCACGTCGAGAATTAAGTTCACGGTATTACTTCCGATCACGAACTTACCATCAGTTCACGAGCCACTCATATCAAAAATTCATCGTGTTCACGAGCCATTCACCATCACGTCACGAATTCATTAGTCATTCACATCACAATGAATTCTATTCAGTTCACGAAGTCATTCACAATCACAACACATCATGAGTTCATTCAAATTCACGAGTCATTCACCATCACATCACGACTTCATTCAACATCACATCAGAATGCATTATATCACGAATTATCAAATTCACGAAGTCATTCACCATCACATCACGACTTCATTCACCATCACATCACGAATTCATTCAAATTCACGAGTCATTCCACCATCACATCACGACTTCATTCACCATAACATCACAAATTCATTCAAATTCACGAAGTCATTCACCATCACATCACAACTTCACGACTTCATTCACCATCACATCACGAATTCATTCAAATTCACGAATTCATTCACCATCACATCACGAATTCATTCAAATTCATGAAGTCATTCACCATCACATCACGAATTCATTCAAATTCACAAAGTCATTCACCATCACATCATGATTTTTTTCAATTTCAAGAATTCATTCAGAGCCATTCAGATTCACGCCGTGAATGTGAATGAAGGTGAATGAGCGAGTTCATGAATGAATTTGCCGAGGTATGAAGGGGTATTCCTCCCTGAGTGCGCTCCTCCTCCTCCTCCTCCTCTCCTGCGAGCTGCGCTCCAATTCGGCATTACAGGGAGTTGTAAACGGCTTTCATTTTTTTAGTTTTTTCATAACGCCGTATAGCAGTGGCAAGCGCACTGCCATATTCCAGCAACTGTTAAAGACCAGTCATGGCCCTGATCTTGGGCGACCCTCTTCCACTTTAAGCGGCGGCAAGTGGCAGGGCATTTGGACTAACGCTTGGAGGACAGCATGCACAAACATGTGTTGGCTGCGGTGGCGGCTACAGGGGGGGCGGTGGAGCGGACCGCCCCGGGTGCAGCGCTCAGGGGGTGTCGCGGCGGGCCACGAGAGCTGGGGGTGGGGAGCTCGCGGCGGGCCTACGCGAGAGCGGGGGGGGGGGGGGGGGGGGGGGGGTGCTGCGGCGGGTTTACGCGAGGGGGGGAGGGGGGTACGCGGTGCGGCTACCGCCCCGGGGTGCTGCTGACCCCCGTGACGCCACTGGTTGGCTGCTCTTCATGCAGCCAAAGTGCAATGGAAGAATTGCTTCTACTTCTTTTCCTTTCCACCAATTTTGTTGATAAATGGGGCTGCGAGAACTTGCTGCGATCCGAGCAATGTGAGCAGTTAGATGATGTACAAATGTGAGTGACCTAAGCATACCCAATTTTCTGCGGAGGCGACAGCCCTGAGACTTGAGATAATCTACCATTTTCAGAATTCATGCTTCGAGGTCTTTGCCATGAAAACCATCTCTGCATTCCACAAACACATGCAGTGAACCTACAGCCAGAATTTGAAGTGAAAGGTTCGTGCTAGCGCTCGTGATGCGCACACATTCCCTACCAAAACCTCCTTAGCCCGACAATTTCTGAAAACTGATTCCTGCCCACTCCAATTTCCTCTTACGTGAGCTGTGTGGTGCACGGCATGAAGGCGGGCATTGGGCGCGGCGCTCCTTTACTCCTACTTCGACGCTCCGAGTTTCGTAACTCCGAGCGCAACAACTAAACGGCGCATCGCGTACAGGAGCGCGACACACGACGCTTGCGTTCCAAACCTGCCTCTCGAATGGATCGTGAGTTATCCTGGCGGGTTGCGTCACGTGGACGTGGTAGGTTCTCGATAAACCACCTTTACCCTAGAGTGAGATCTGTGCGTTTTCGAACATGGCCAGAAGCAATCTGGACGAGCCGCACGAAAGCTCATCCCGACCGTCGAGTCATGGGTGGCGAAGCCGAAAAATACTTCGGAGATAAATAATTAGGCCCGCGTGGGCAGCAGAGTCGTAAAGCAAAAGAGACGGAGACAGTCATGAAGTTTCTAGCGAACGTTTTATTATTCCTGAAAGATTTGGCGACTCCGTCGTGCACATATGCAGACAGGCTGCCTACGGCCGATCTATTTTATTGACCATTGCATGCTGTTCCGATTTAAATTAAATACAACATTCTTAAACCCGTTCGTCGATTTAAATACAAACATTCTTAAACCCGCTCGTCGCGACGCTAACGAAACCCTCCAATTTGTCAGATTCCCTGCTTCCGTCGGTCTCCGTCTCGCAGCGAGACGGAAGCTACTGCCGACACTGGCAACACACCTGTCGAATTCGATAGCACGTCAATTCCTCTTTAGGCGGTGTGCATGAATAAACCTTTCCCGCAACGCTAACTGGTGTTTCGGCTTTCCAATCCACGTGTCCTTTATTCGCTGCTGGCTGGGGCTATGCACTCTAAGCGGGGCAGCGGTCTGACTGTCTTTTTCATCGCAACTTTTCTGTCGCCGTGAACCATCGGCACCCCTCGTTCGAAAGAGATCAATCTCGTTTTCAGGCAAGACACACGAACAGTCCTTTTCCTCGACGCTCACTGATGTTTCGGCCTTCTGACCGAAGTATCGTTATTCGCTGGGCCAGGCATTATAAAAGGACAGAGCGGTCCGAATGTCCTCCTCGTCTCGAGACTTTTCTATGATCGCTTTGTGCGCTGTCGGCATCGCACCGTTTGATAGATGAATTTCTTTTTCAGGCGTTAAAATGCACAAACCAAACCTTTCTCGGAACGCTAATTGCTGTCATGGCTTTCAAACCAAATCGTTTTTACCCGCTGGATTAAGCACGCGTCAACCGAAAGCGTGGCGGCGGGTCCGACTACGCCTTTCGTCTCCAGGGTCCCCAAACAGCAGCGCAGCCATCTTGTTCGTTTAGCGTGACGTCACAGGCGCGATGGCATCCTCGCGCTCCGAGAAATCTCTCGGTGCGCGAAGAGCGCGCTCGAGCGGCCGTCTCCGTGACACTCCTGTCCGTTTAGCGAAGTGAGCGCCAAACTCTCGCGCTCCGGGAGCACGGACTTAAAGAGGGGAACTCCGGCCGATTTTTCGAGCTACCTAATCCAAAGGCATCATCTGAATGCGGATGGCTTCCTGATTCCGGAAATGCTAACTCGTTCTCCCAGACTGCACTCTGGTTAATAAAAACGTGATATTTTATTTGCTGCCGAAGCCAGACTTCGTTCTCCAGGTTTCTCCGTTATTCTCTGCCACCCAAGTGTGACGTCACGGGTGGAGCAGCGAGGTGCGCGGCCGGCAATCGGATTACTCGCGCCCGCCTTTCTCGCATCTAACAGCGGGAAACCTGGGCGTTGAGCTGTTTGAGTTGATAATCATTACTATTTGCACAAAGTGTCGACCTTGGCCTGCGTGCTGAACTGTAAGAAGAGAAAAAATGACCGCATCTCCACGTGTGAATGATGTTGATTGGGGCGAAGCTCGGGTGGTGCTGATGATACTGATTTTGGTCATAGGTATTGCTGCTTGCTGTCGGCGTTGACGCTTTGCCGCCGCTTCCCGAGCTCTCAACTCCGGGTCCGCTTGGCGTTTTTGACGCTGTGCAGCAGCTTCTCGCGCCCTGGTCTCCGGAGCAGCTTGCTGTCTACGTAGACGCTGAGGCGCTGCATGCCGAGCTTTTCGGTCCTTTTCATTCATGGCAGTAGGAGAATGTGTGGTTTTCTTCTTTTTCTTTTTTAAGCAGACAGATGGGATGGCATCTCAGAACCCCCTACTCTTTTTTTCTTCTTTTTCTTTTTCATAATTTTTTTTCATCTTTTTTTTTTCCAATTTTTTTTTTTGCCCTACACGAGCACGTGAGCATGTGCTCACGTGCTCGTGAGCACGTGATCTCACGAGCAGAAGCACGAGCACCCGACGCCGGCCTACGGCGGACGGACATACGGACATGGCTAGCCCCTAAGGAGCTTCGCCCCTAAGGAGTGGCAGCAATGGGAATTTTGGTAAAACCGTTTTTGCAACTCGGTACGCTCAAGCCGCGGCTCGCTAGTTTCGTGAAATCGCTGGTAAATGCGTTCTCTTTTTTATTAAGATGGCTGGCGAAGAAAGGTCGAAAAGTCGCGCAATACATCGCACGGACAATATAGGGACACATTTGCTATCTTAACCCAAGCATCAGGAGAATGCGGGGATTGGTGTTCCTTTGCCACACGCGCACGCTTATCTTGTATAAACATTCAGTTAAGTAACTCGTAAGAAAGCGTATGTACAAATGCGTTGCAGTAAGAGCCGTTTGTTTTAGGTATTTGCTTTAGAAAATTTACTACTGCAGAGGCCAGCACGTGCGGCGCGTGGAGCACCGTAATCCCCTAGCATTCTCCTTGATTGCTTGGGTAATAGAGCAATGAGCCTATTGCTCGAAAACACCAGGGTGAAATGCTCGGAATGGGGTACAGGTTTTGCGCCACGCGCTCGTGCAACCCAGCTGAATTCGTGCCATTTTAGTTGCAGATTTTCTTAAGAAAAGATTTACTTGTTGCGGCTGCCAGCACGTGTAACCACTCTAGGTACTGACGCCATTACCACTGGTGCCTGAGTGCCTTGGCAACGGATCTATAGACTATTTCTGAAAGGGGCTTCGGTCGATTGCTACTTTTCAGCGATCTGTATTGCATGTGGCGCGTGGCTCTGCTCGCCTTCCAAAGCGACGAACACGTGTGTAGCTGGGCATGGGACCTGGCGTCACTGTGATTCTCATATAATAATGAAATGTACAAGTTGGAATTAACACGTATCGCATGCATCCGATGAGTTCACTGGCTTACGTCATGCGAAGATCGTGTCAAATGACAATGTATGAGCCACGCAACCCAAACATCAAGGTGCAATGGGAATGCGTATGAAACGTAGCACATCCTGTTCATCGCGAAACAAAGAATATTTGCTTGAAGGTACAACAGTGCCTACAGGTACCAGAAATACATGAAACTTTTAATTCAAAATAATTGAAGATTATCAAAAGTTACTAAAAATAAAATGTATTTCCTTTTTTGATTTTCTAGGTAGAATGCAACGCATTCGAGGCACCCCATCCACGAGCACATGGGAAGGCAACGTTCTATATCAGATATTTTTACTTTAGTTTTGATTTAGCACAGTTTCCATCGGCTGTAAATTTTGCGCCTACCCCCTCCAACGGCATTATTTATGTACGCATATGGTTAAAAAAATCTTTTCAGCCCTATATAAATTTTTTTCCGCAATAGATCATCCTTGCTGCGGAGAATGTGCAAACCGAACGGTTTTGACTAAAACGGAGGCAAAGGCTCTATCGCATATGTGGTGAGCCCGACATTCCTGCTTCATAAGCCTCTGCAGCTTGAACAGGGATAGCAATATGTCGAAAGTACACGTCAAATTCAGACTTGAACTTTGTTTAGATCGCTTCCACTTCTCGTCTTCAACATATCGATGCCGCAGTGAGTGGAACTCAGGAAGTAGCGCTCGGTTCGCGTCTGGATTCAAACGTGTGAAGACAAACGCGCAGTGTTTATAAAAAAAATATAAAAAAATAAAAAAAATTATTGAACTTGTTGTTGAATAACAAATATGACTGTCAACGTTACCACTGTAGCGCATATATTATGTACTGTTTGCTGATATCATTAGGCGCTCCCCGCTGTGACGGACGTCGTAGTAGTCACAGCCGGCTTGAGTTTGCGCTTTGCCGATCTTGAAGCGGTTCCAGCTGCTGACGGGATACTCAACTCGCAGCACGCGGCTACAAAGCGCATGCCTGAGCATTAGGCGAAAATGTTTCGCGTGACGCTGGACTCTCTCGGCAGCACGCTCACGGGCAAAAGCACCCAGCGACGTAGCGGCCTCCGGCAGCCTGGGCAACGCCTTTTTTTTTTTGCGCTACGAAAACGAGGATAAAAAATAAGCTTTTTTCCCGGCACTGTGTTCTACACTCTAATCGCGGAGCAACAAATTGCTACCCATATTGCAAAGGAACTTTCAACCTTGAAGCTGCGAAAAAATAATCTCGGGATCAGCTTATGGCGTCGGAATGCTCACTTCGCGGATGCCTGGAGTCGCTCATCGCCTGCCCACCCGTGACGTACGCAGGTAGGGGAAACGTAAGGGATTTTTCATTGTTGCCAGCAGAGAGTCGCCTCCTGGAAACCTCGTCGGCCGGCGTAATTTGAAAATTCCGACAACTGCGGCATAATTTTATTTTTTATACAATACCTTTTGGTTATCAGTCGAGAACGGGTTTTTGACGCGATGCAAATTTCCAGCATAATCCAAAGCCTACCGAAAAATCTGGCAGGAGCCCTTTAACGCGCCTATTGCCAGCATTCATTTTGCACTATTAAAGACCTATGGTGTTTTCAGTGTACAGAAACATATGCAGAGATGAAGTCGTCTGCTTCATGCATAAAGGTTGCGGTGGCGTCAGAGCTACGCCGAGCTGATTTGCTTTGAATAAAAAAATAATGGAAAGACTTTAAAAAAAAAAAAACAGCCAATAAGCGTTCAGCTTTTTGACATCATCGAAACACCTGTAAAAGGCAGATTGACATTGTGTGGAAACATTTCAAAACAAAATCTAGCCTTTTTTCAGATGAAGTCAATACAAGCCCCAGTTGTAAATCAATAACCCTCCTTGCTTTCCTCCCATGCCATTTACTTCGTTTAAATACAAACCGAACATAAGCATCAAAAATACTTTATTGCAACTTGTATTATCACAAGCATCCATCAGTATTTGAACCCATATCTAACCATGTCTACACGGGATGTCTTTTCTAGATTGGAAACATCTCTTGAAATTATCATTCGGCATTTAAGGTTATCGGCCACGCCGAACAACAGGACACGAGCGTACTATGACATCTAGAAAACTAATTGTGTAAAAGTTACTAAATTAACATTTTTAAAGAATTGTTTAGCTGGTATGTTGCAGTCAGATATTTGTAGTTTGTCACCAGAATAGTCTATATAATTAAACTAAGATGTAAAAGTGTGCAGAGAGATGCTATGCACCAAATGATGTAGTGTATAGCCAGAATAGCCAGACTACCTTGCCTAGTCCGCCATTTTGGCAGTTGTTGTGGCCACTTATGCTGATGCTCCTAACAATGACACCTGACTAACTTTCCACCAGTGGAAATAACAAAGAGGAGACTGAAGTGCTGGTAGAGGGGAACATGGGAAGAAGAAAACCAGATTAGCAAGTCTAGCTAATAGCCAGGCTAGATCCAGCCTCGCTGAGATCCCCCGGTATAAAGGGGTTAGCCCTAAATTCAAATTCCTTTCTCTAGCTCAGAACAATGACAACATTAATAAACTATATTTATTTTGTAAATATGCATTATATGATCCCCCCTCTCCTCCCCCAAACACACACAAACACGATTTCATCTCTCCTCACATATGCCATAGCATGTAGTGAAGTTGACACACCTAAACTCATTTAGTTTTCCAGGAGCAGCATTGAACTCTAAAAGTAGTAAACATTCACGGTTTCCGACGAGCAATAAAAAAACCTCACTATAAAAATGGTGTAAAATCTCCATATAAAAGTACCAGTATTCTGTATGCTTCATTTCCCTGACATTCCCACAAATACGGCATACCCACGGCAAATACGGCATCTCCCTTGATGCCACCGAGTTATCCTTTGCCTCGTAAAACTTCCTGAAGTTGAAACTTGGCCGCTGTTCTTCCATGGTTTCTGCCACACCGCACCCTCAATTCGTACCACTCTGAAGCGGAAACTTGATGAGCAACTGGAGGCTGTTTGAATGGCCGGCAACCTCACGAGTCTTTGGTGCTGCGAATGGCAGCTTCTATGTCTTTCCACTGCTCTTGGGGAAGTTCGGAGAGCTTGTTAAAGACACTGGCGCAGTAGTTGAGGTTGGCTCCGTCGATCCTGATAACCTGATAATTAGAGCGAAAACGAAATATAAGTCGCCACTTCGAGGAACGCTTGGGTGTGCATCAAGCTGGGAGGAATTAACTGCACAACTTCCGACGCAGTTAACACTTTTTATTTCTTGCCCGACCTTCTCGGTTACAGTGCTGACAGGCCAGCAAGGGTCGTTCCTACTCAATACCTCATTCCTTTTCTCAACGTTGAGAAGCCTGTTCCCCAAATTGATGCACTCGAGAAATTCTTTTCCCGAAAAATTGCAGCACGAAATCAGAGCGTTCATTACAAAGCTAAATAACATAATTATGCAGCCCTCATTTAAAACAAACAAAAAACAGTAATTTAAGTGCCAAGGAAACATGGCGCTGATTGTACTTTTAAACAAGGTTCACGATAAGATATACATAATGCCTCAAACGGCATTGTGCAATGAATACTCGGACATAGCAAATAAGCTTAAATGTAATACTATTTCCTAGTAAAAGAAGGAACCCCCCCAAAAAAAAAAAACAGTAACAGCGCCTATGCATGTATTCGGAGAGCAAGTCATCTGCTCCTTGCGTGAGGGTTGTGGTGACGTCAGAACTACGCCGAGCTGATTTGCTCTGAATGAAAGGATAGTGGGAAGACCTCAATGCTAGGCGCCTTGAGGTCTGCGAAATATTTTTTTTCAATCGGCCAATAAGAGCTCGGCGTGCTGACATCATCACAACCCCTGTGCAACAAGCAGACGAACTTGCGCTCCACATAGGAAGACCGCGACTGCATTGACAGGAGCCTCTCCCTACCCACCTCTCCAGAAAGCCAGCTCGAGTAGTCGCTCACGAGGTAGGCGGCCAGGTTGGCAACCTCGGGCACTTCTCCCATCCGTTCTATTGCGCCCTTCAGAAGTTCCGCAGACATATCTCCGCCTGGGTCCAGTCTGCTGAAGGCACCCTGCAGATGCGCCGACATTTCCTTAACCGTCCCTGCCCATAAGTAAAGTGTTTTCCGCATGCTTAACTACGAGCCAAACACGCCCTTGTAGTATGTGCAATATAGTGTACAAGGCGGGTGGGTTTTTACACCGCTTACTGCACCCACGTCAAGAGTAGGAGGGGTCCCTTGGCTGCCATTCAAGGCAGATAAGTGTTTCTCAAGGTCAGAAAGTTTGATCCTGAGAGACCTTGCTGAATAATGATGCTCAGCAAGTTTATAATTGGAAACATACATTTATTTTCCCTAAATAAAAAGTTAATCGTCAAATCTTAGTTAAGGGGTGACACCACCTTCAAGTGTCGACTTTTAAACCAGTTGCTCAATTTTGATGAAATTTGGAGGGTCTATTCATCTCGTTGCCTAAATGCACTCTATGAAATTTCATATCTGCAGGACTATTTTCCGATAACCTATAGGGGGAGGTACACAGCTATTGATGTAAGTCGCCTCACTTGGCAAGGAAATCTATCGTATAAAATTGCTGGAGAATATTGAGCATTTCTAAGCTTCAGCCTTAACTAGAACATATGGTCTGGGGGCTACCTATTTTTACCTTAAAATCCGTGTTTTTTCTATGCAAAATGTCAATTTGAAAAGCATTCCACATAATGGAGCATTTTCTCCTCATCAAAACACTACTTTTTGGCAATAAGAACTTTATTTAAATAGGAAAATAAATATCAAGCCCCCTTCCTCATTAAATTTCAGTTCAGAAACATCCACAGCAAAGAATACATTCAGCGATTCATTGAAATGATAGATTTCCTAAAGGGTCATTCCATGTCAAACGTCCCAGACGTTGCGCTCAACCCCTTCCGATTTCTAAAAAAAAATCATGGCCTTTTGCCGCAATGTTTGCAGCCATGCCCTAAAATATTTTTGTAGAAAAAATTTTTTTTTGATGACGTGAGCGCGGTTTTAACTTTTAAAAACAGCGTGAAACTAGGCATCACTCAATAATTGATGAAAAATCAGCTTTCTAGTGAAACACCTAACACTATTTTTTTCTTAAATTTGCACGGCTTTCGACTTACAATGTGGTTAAGCTTGTGAAGTTTTGTTTACATTTAATATTTTTAAAAAACTAAAAAATTTTAAAAATTTTAACGTTTTTGCTATTTTATTTAAAAATATATAATTGCTCCCGGGACCTAATAGAACTTTTTACCGGCTGCCCTGCAGGTATATAATCTATAAAAAATGTTTAAAACCGCTCAATTAAATATCTCGCAGTAAACAAAATTCCTGAAGTTGCCAAAAAGTGAGTTTTGACGCATAAACAGCCGTTTATTTCACCCTGAGGTGGTCCAAGTAAAAATACAAAATATGGTGGGTTTGGAAGAACAATTGATAGTCTTTTGATTCTGGAAGTTTAATCAGAGTAATTTTTGTTTAAAGCGAGAAAACAATTTTTGAAGTTGAGCTCTCGCACCACAACCCGGCGTCGCTTCTTAACGCCTCTTCGCCGCATAGCACGCCACCTGCGACGATAGCTGACACGATTAGGTCCAAAGAAAGAACGGAGTTTTCTGCCACTTCCACTTGTCCGTCTTTCCGGCTGCAAGGGAAGAAACAGCGGGTATCGTGCAATAATCGGAGGTGCCGCGAGCGCGTTGCAATAGCAAACCAGTTGTGCCCTTTGTACCCGAGGGCGGCTCGAAACGCAATGCCTAAACAACGGGCGGCATCAAGGGACCAGAAGGACTTCTCCATGCAATGCCCAGTGATGTGATTGGCCTAAGCTATTTTGGCGCACGTTTCGGAGCAACCAAGACAGTATTTTGGAGCAGCAAATGTGGCCTTTGGAGCAACCAAAACAGTGTTTTGGAGCAGCAAAAGCGGCTTTTGGAGCAGCCAAGACAGTGTTTCGGAGCAGCAAAAGTGGATTTTGGAGCAGATATTCTTAGGAAAATAAAAATATTTGTTTTAAGGGCTGTACAAACAAAGGGCACTTTGTATTGTGTTCTGATGTGACGTGTTGTGACGGAACTCGCTGCTTCTGTTTTTACTGCTCAGACATCCCACAAGTGTACAGTGCTGTAGGCATTGCCAAGCAATTTTGAAAAACCGCTTGCCACCATTTTACTGGTTCCTGACGTGCCAGATTTTCGTCAAAAGTAAGCAAGCGTAAAACAATGAGTTGCAAGCGTCCCAGCTGGTGCCTCAGTAACGCAATCATGTTCGCGTGCACGTGAGGCCAACTTCGGCAGACTTGCTGTTGGGTATGCTTCGTCACGCGAGCGCAGACAACGGCTGTCCGATCGAAACTGAAACCACGCTCCTCAGCTCCATCGCTACCTTATCCCCAAAATTGTACACAAAACGTAACTTTCGAACATGCGACAAAAACAGTCCAGTGGCGCGTGCTTGCCAGCCCGGCAAACAAGGTACAAGCTAAACACACAAAAAATAAAGAACCTGACTGCATCGATGCAAGACATTGCGAGCCAGCCTTAAAACGTTCTTGGAGCACTTTGTGCAACGACTGAACTCAAGACAAGCAAGCGTGCTGTGCGGGTTCAGCTTGTAGACATTGCCTTCTTTGCTTTAGCTCACTTCTTTTCACCAACTTTCTTTCACAGCAGATTTTTCACGTACCGAGGTCCCTCTCAAAAGAAGGCCCACCGAGAGGAATCTAGATAAACAATACTTTGACAGAGCAGTTTTTGAATTAAAGATGGATTTTTGTAGTAACGTATCATTTAAACAAGAACAGGAATGTTAATGAACATGCAATGGTACTTAGTTTCATCTTAGAAAGTACCATATCTGCAGTGATGTGGGAACGGCAACATTCGACGTCGCGCGACCACGGTCACTGAAAGGCACTGACCAAATATAGTTTTCCCACGGCCGTTGCTTCAGCTCATAAAGTAACTCCTGCCACGCAAAAACATGGTTTCGTTTCACAGCATGACGGCATAGCTGGTACCCGGCACACTAGCGTCGAAGCGTCTGCACACATCCGTGTCTATTGTTGAAAATATAAAGAGACGAGACCCACAAGACGAGAGCGCGAAACGCGAGATGCCGGGAAAACCATGCAAGACCGGGTGGACAATTGATGCACGGTACTTTGTCAGGTGGCCGCTTGCGCCACATATCACACACCTGCTCAATTACAGTACTCAGTTTAGTTTTGGTATTGAAAGGCGACCTAAATTGGTCGTTTGGAGCAGGCTCGGCGCAGATTACCCATATTTTGGAGAAATGTAGCAGGATGTAGCAGGGTTAGCCCCTTGGCGCAGTTTGGCGCAATTGGCGCAGCAATCACATCACTGCATGCCAAAGGTCCCACGGCCACCTCCGATTCCTAAAATAAAATTGATAGCTCTTCATCGTAACGTTTGTGCTGCATCTCTAACATATTTTTTTGTCGAAAAACAAATTTCATGGGGTGATAGCGGTTTGAACTAGTAAAAGGGGGGTAGAACTACGAGTCATTCAATAATTGATGAAAAGTAAGATTTTTTTACGGAACACTTGAATATTTTTGCCTAAAATCCCTACGGTATTTGGATTGCTATGTAATAAGGATCATGGTCATGGAATTTGGTATGCTCGAAACAGTTTTAAAAAATAAGGTCAATATGAGCATTTTAGCATATTTTTAGTTTCGTTACAAACTATGGCTTTGCTGGATGCGACTGTAAATACTCTTATTGACAGCCCTGTAGGTATACTGTAGACAAAAAATGTTTCAGGCCGTAAAACTAAATATCTTGCAGAAAAAAAAAAATTTGTGCAAAATTGCGTTTTGTTGTTTAAAGAGCCGTCACTTCTGCCTTGAGGTGGCCCAAAGAAAAATACGTACGCTGTGGCTAGCGTTACGTCCAGACGGAGCACTGAAACGCGTATACCTAACCCTCCCCCCGCCCTCCTCTCTCCCCCCCGTAAACCTAGGGAAGGCGGAGATTTGGACGTAACTTGGGTTACGTCGGACGTAACGCTAGACACTTCGAAATACGTAACATGGTGACTTCTACAAAAGAGTTTATTTCCTTTTGTTCTTGAAAGTTTAACTAAAGTAATTTTGTTCTAAAGGGGAAAAAACATTTTGAAGTTGAGCTTTCGCGCCGCAACCTGGCGTCATTCCTTGCGCCTCTTCTCTGCACAGCACGCCACCGTCAAGCCCGGCAAAGCGTGCGACAGTGTCACGGTGTGCGCACGCAGGTAGAAAGCAGGACCTCGAGTTGTCGGGTGCATCTTGGAGTGAAGAGGCTTTTTTCTACTCTTGTTGCTTTATGGCTTTTCCTATTTTGACCGTTTTGCGCGGCTGTGTCCTCCTGTGGGCTTCCACTGTTTTGATATCAGCAAATGCTTAGCGCTGCCAGGTAAGAGCAGCCACTATTTCTTACATACACATCGCAATCACTCTCTCTTCTCGACGTCAGGACTGATGTAGACAGCAACACAAAAGCCCCGTGAACGGGCAATCTCATAAGACGAGGCGATGTGGTGTTAACAAACGCGCGCACTTGGAGGCTCACGCCTCGTTTGTGTTTAAATCGGCTTTGAAACGGCAAATTCTTGCGTCGCTGAATAGTTCCACTTTTCACCTCAGTATGCGTGACAGCTAGATTTCGCGGCGATATTATCGCGTTTCTTTTTTAGGAGAAGTCCAAGTCAACTGATGCCGCCCATATTAAGCATCACGTTTCGAGCCGCCCTCGGGTACAAAAGGCACAACGGGCCTGTTATTGCTACGCGCTGGCAACACCTCCGATTATTACACGATACCCGCCGTTTCTTCCCTTGCAGCCGGAAAGACGGACAAGGGGAGGCGGCAGAAAACTCCGTTCTTTCTTTGGACCTAATCGTGTCAGCTATCGTCGCAGGTGGCGTGCTGTGCGGCGAAGAGGCGTTAAGAAGCTCAACTTCAAAAATTGTTTTCTCGCTTTAAACAAAAATTACTCTGATTAAACTTCCAGAATCAAAAGATTATCGATTGTTCTTCCAAACCCACCATATTTTGTATTTTTACTTGGACCACCTCAGGGTGGAATAAACGGCTGTTTATGCGTCAAAACACACTTTTTGGCAACTTCAGGATTTTATTTTACTGCGAGATATTTAATTGAGCGGTTTTAAACATTTTTATAGTTTATATACCTGCAGGGCAGCCGGTAAAAGGTTTTATTAGGTCCCTGGAGCAATTAGATATTTTTTAATAAAATAACAAAAATGCTAAAATGTTCAAGTTTTTTAGTTTTTAAAAAAATATTTAAATTAAACAAATCCTTACAAGCCCAACCACATTGTAAGTCGAAAGCCGTGCAAATTTAAGAAAAAATATTGTTGGGTGTTTCACGAAAAAGTTGATCTTTCATCAATTATTGAGTGATGCACAGTTTCACGCTGTTTTTAAAAGTTAAAACTGCGCTCACGTGATCAAAATATTTTTTCGCCAGAAATATTTCAGGGCATGGCTAAGGACATTGCAACAAAAGGCCATGAATTTTTTAGAAATCGGAAGGGGTCGAGCGCAACGTCTGGGACGTTTGACATGGAATGACCCTAAAGGGAAAGTTGCTGCAAAAAAGTGAAACTGAAAAAAACATGTTTAAAGTTTCCACACCACTACATTTGCTTTTACTGGTGGTAGTGGCAACTAAAAGGCACCAAGAGCATAGATGGTGCCCTCTGCTTACACCCAATCCTCAGCATGGCTTTGATGAGTGACTCCGAGCTTAAAACGCTTTCTTTGAGTGTCATTTTGTTGTCGGCATCTGGACATTGATTGTGAAATGAGTGAGGAATTGGGTATGCTTGCAATACATGAACCAACATCAGCAAGTATTGGCGGGGCAAGCATCGTCGAAATACAAAGCAGACTAACCCACGTGACATTCTATAAATAAATGCTGGTTTTAGTCAGTTTCATGTTCAATCAGGGTGGGCTTTTCGATTCCTGGCCATATGCATAGCCTCTTCTACGTGAAAGTTGGACTTCTATGGTGTTCTTGCCCGAATAGAGTTTACTCTCGAGCAAAGATATTTAATGTACTGAAACTGTGAAGAAAAGCTCTTTCCAACGAGAGTACGATCATCATTCTAGGGCATACCGGTGCAAAGCTACAGCAGTTTGAAAATAGCAAACAGAAGTTTCACATTTCAAAAACACGTGGTTTTGCATCGTTGGCTGACCGAAAATGTTTTATTTCTTTGTAAATACTTCAGATATTGAAATAAGAATTTGCAGGAGTATACACTATTAGTTGTGGAACCACGATACATAAAAATAGGAATATTTGCTTTTTTCTCAAAAATTGCAATTTTAATGTGGTGTCCCCCTTAATTATGCAGCTTACTGCGACGATTATCTCCCTATATTATGTTTTCCTGGATGTATATGCAGGATCCCTCGATTCTGAAGTTTATTTTTCGTCAAAACCGGAGGGTGTTTTTCGGAGTTTATTTTGTTGTGAAAATTCAGAGTTTATCGGAGTTTATTTTTGTTAGATTCCCAATTCTCCAAAATATGCAGTTTACTTCTGCAGTGTTTCCTATTTTTTAAAATAAAAATAAATAATATCTTGCTGTAATGTATGCGAGATTGAAAATAACACACTTATATTAATTATTATTTCTTCTGATAATTACACTTTAATTATGATTACACTTACAGCCGGATTTTCCGTTGACGGCATTGCCGTTAACAATACTAACTTGTCCCAAGACAAAAGTTGCAAACAAGTGTTGCTTCGATAAATCTTGATACCTTAAAATCAATAAACTCCTGGAGGTAGTTGCTGGGAAGCTCATATTCATTGTATTTTATTCCATCGACCTACCCCGCGGCTGTGCGGGGTGGAGTGTTAAAGGGTGTACCTAATATAAAAGCTTCAACTGCCCATCTATAAAATCTCTATGGCTCAGAGCTTTTAATGTTACAAAAACACAACCCCTCCTTTCTGTAAAGCACAAATAATATGGCATAAACTGGAACAGTGGCCTTTGTCATCACCTGAAAGTACAATAACGTGTTGTTCTGAATGAACCTTGATGAGATAAACGGTAAGATGCCTGATTTGAAAGAAATCTACAGTGGCATTTTCTCCGGACCTTTTACCCTGTGCACTAACCAAACTTAAAATACCATACAGTGCAATCCACTTATAACGATACCACATATAACGATGTACCGCTTATAATGATCAGTTTCTAGAGTTTCTAGACTGGAAATAATCAGTTTCTAGTCCAGATACAACGATAATCGGTTAACGATTGAAATTTTGGGTTTTCTCATTATCGTTGTAAGTGGGTTGCACTGTATTTTCTTTTTCTTTCTTTTGGCCTTGGCACAGTGAAATTCAGAGTTTATCAAATAAATACAAATTGAAGAAAGTTTTACCGGCGGGGGTTTTCCGAGTTTTTCGGTCTATGCGAAAACATGAAACCCTACGTATAACTTGCCTGCGCAGTCCCCATTAGTGCAGTTTTTGTGGCTTTTTTAAAACAAAAATGTGAAGCCTAAAAAATAAAACTGTATTTTAGTATTCTCTGGTATAATGCTTTGGTTGTGAACTGCTAGCGAGAGTTTAATTATTTGCATGCTGACGTGCAAGATGCGAGTTCTTTCATATTTTGTATGTGTCACTGTATGCTTACTGGCTTGAATGGTTTTAAGTATACAAGCTGCTGGCACCTGATAAAATGTTACAATAAAAAAAAAGTAATTTTTAGATTAATATATTCTCTTGGAACTTAACTTTACCAAGAAAGAGTGTCAACACCTTTTATAAAAATCATTGAGTTCAGGCAAACTGACAGATTTCTTCACATTGCACAATGTTTCTAGGCAGGACTCGAACATTCTGCCTTTACCGTGACCAGGTTGCGCCTCTGGGTGTACACCAGCTTTACAGTGAGCTTCCAATGCTGACACGGGTACAGTCGCAGTAAAGATACTGATATAGTAGTAAAGCATTTTTCTTCTTTTTGCACATTCACTGCACAGAAAGGTCCTGTGGTAACTCAACACTGTCAAGACTTGTGGGACAAACCTTGGTGTACACGGCCCCCGGAGATATGCAGTTGAAGCGCATGCCATACTTTGCCCACTCTGCAGCCAGGGACCTGTCAATGAACCGCAAACACGTAAAGCAAACACTAAAAATTCGAGAATAAACACCCAGTCACGGCACTCTAACATCGCGGCACACCTTGGAAGAGTCCCTTTCGTTGTAATTCCCTCGCTCATTTTGAAACAGCTCTTATCCACTTGCTTATCCTCAAACAAGCACATAAAGCAAACGGGCAATTGTCAGACCTCGGAGCAGTTCAAACAAGACATTCGAGAATTAGCATCCACCCACGGTACCCCAACATCTCGGCCTGTCATGGAAAAGACACCCTCATTAGCATTTTCCCACTCAACTTGAAAACAGCTCATTCGTTCGTTGTTCCTCAAGCAATGACTCCCCACGACTTGTTCTCAGAAATCTTTTCTAAGAAGATTTGGAGCTATCTGCTCACTATTAAGCTTCGATCTCGACTGTGAAAGGTCGCAACTCAGAAATTTTAACACCACGAGTTAAAGCTGGTAAGGGCTCCCAGGACAGACGCTGCCGATTATACAGCGGTTTGCAAGATCTCATGCTTTCGGAAGAGTGGACAGAGAGCATGAGTTGCCGGAAGCCTGCTTGTGGTTTAGCCACAAATGCATGTTTTACCCTTTGATAACTTTTATTTTACCCTAGCTACAACTCGAGTTCAGTTGGGAGCGGAGAAAGATACTTTAATTTTTTATGCTGTTGCACTCCTTTGCCGACCTGTTGATTCCAGCCTGACCTGGGTCTACCTTTTCCCATCCGTGTCTCAAATTTCTGTTATTTCCTGTCCAGTTCAGTGGCCTCCTGGTGTTGTTGCCATTTTAGTATCACGGACAGGTACCATCTCCTCTTACTTGTGTTGGCCTTCTCTCAGGCATCACAAAAGCCCCGTGATCGTCATATTTCTTTTCTGACATACTTCTTTCAGTCCCAGATTGAAGTCAAAATTTAACAGAGCCAAAGCAATCCATACTACTATTATAGCAGCTGAAGAGTCAACCTTTTAGTAGTGCAGATAGGCCTAGTCTGTCTAAAGAGGTCAGATGAACAAAAAAATTGTTTATATACGTCGTCATTGGCTTTTGAAGCCGCACCAAACGGCACCTTCCCCTCTCCCAATGTCCAATTTTTACATACGAAGTACAATTTGAAAGCTAGCAGTATCTCGGTACTGCAAGTAAAAAAAGGATGCAAAGTAAAGAAAGAGCATGAGGGGAGAACTTATCTGCTGCGCCAGATACAGTACGCTCGGGATAATGCAAACTCAGATAATTCATACTTCTGGTTAATCCAAACAAATATCAAAATTTAGGTTGTCCCGCTATGCTTTCAATGTATTTACAAGCCACTTAATTCAACCGGCGTTTTCATGTAAAACATACTTTTTGTTCTCGTAGCCCCATTGAGCGCGTTTTTACCGAGCACCGATGCACTGCGAAAAGGCACTGCCTGTGGTGCTCGCTTCTGTGGGTGTTGGTTCTCTGCAGTTCACTGGTGCTTAATGAGCGAACTCAACGGGGCTAATAACTGACACTCCCGAAACTGTTTTTATAATTATTTTTGCCAGGCAATTTAATATGATGTCAGGAGACTAACCACTGAATATTTTGCTGCAGAGTCACGTATATTTTTAATAAAGCCAAAAAACTGCTCGAAACCGAAACATGAGCGCGGAAGCTCATGGTCGGAAGTCACGTGGGTAAACTTGACTGTGTTTTAATGCGAAAGCATTAACTGTCCCATGAAGCCACGCCAAACAACACCTTCCCCTGTCCCAATGTCCCAAAGCCTGTTGTCTGTAGAAGAAATCTGATGGATAGGCTCTCATTGGCTGGTGCGCGTCATAGTTTCAAGGAACGAGGCCCCATTGGCTCTCGCGCGGTGCAGTTCCAAGGACGCACCAGAAACCCTCTCCACGGCAGCGCAGCGCATGTAGCGGCCTGGCCGCCGGTAAGAGGTGCGGGCCTGGCCACAGAGCCTTCATGGGAAAACTCCGAAGAGGCTGCAAGGCTGAGCTCAGCACGGCGCAGCCACTTCACAAGAGCGCGTGCTCGACCGTCGGCCGCTACCTTGGCATTAGCGAAACGTGGCCGTCCACGCCAGTACGCCGCAGACAAACTAAGGGAGCGGAAAAACAACATTCATGCTTTTGCACTCGGAACTCATTAAAAACGCCTAAATGTCCTCGGAAAATTTTTTTTTTTCTTCGACGTGTGCAGCGGTTGTTGAAGTTGTGTTCACTATTTGTCGTGCGATGGTTTTGCACTTACATCGCTTCCGCTCGATGTTCTGCTCTTGAAGATCAAATGGCCGGTACCACGAACAACATTTCCGGAAGTAGCGGCCCCACGTCCGTCACAACGTTGGTCCGTCGTGTGCCGCCATCGTGTTGTCCGGCCCGCGGTACATCACCATATTGAGAATGACGTGCACATGTACAGGTTCGCTCAAAGTAAAACAGAGCGCTGAAGCAGCTGCCATACTGCATCACCGTGCTACCTATCAGCGCCGGCTGGAACAGATAGATGCCGTCTGCACATGCACGCGTGCCATTCACGGTGTCCTTCGTCCTTGTTTAATCCTCGCATTATCTGCATCTCGAGCTGCCAGACGCTGTTCCGATGAACACCGCTAGGTGTCCGGCTCACACGGGGAGATGACGCTCAGGGCAAGTGGGAGAAAAGGGCGAGTATGTTTCTGTGCGAGCTGAGCACCTGGCGGTGTTTTTAGGAAGAGCGTTGCGCCGCTCCAGCCACCGATAATGTGTGGGTTGGAAGAAGAAAACGGAGGCCCCGGCAGAAGGCACGTTTGCATGTGCAGATGTAGCCTACGAGTTCCAGCCGGTGCTGCTAGATAGCGCAACGATGCAGTTCGGTCGCCGCTCCGCCGCTCTCTTTTACTTTGAGCGAACCTGTACTTCCTGTAATCTGTACAACATTTTTTTTTTACTTTAACATATTTGCAGCTTTTTGGAGGCCACAAAATGGTGAAGATAGTAATCCCTGGAGAAGGAGAACAAGTTGCGTTAATTGCATTATCATCATAACCTTAAAAATGCAGGCAATTTACCCTTGTTGGTGTTAGGCTGGTGGCAGCCGATAAAACCCGTTTGCTCTACTGACGTCTAACTCCTGGTTAGCTCAGTTGGTAGAGTGCTGGTTCGATATTAGGACCAGGCAGATTTTTTGATTGCGCACTAGTCACCTAGCTGCGTTTGGAGATTTGTGTTTGTCCTTTGTCCCCCTCTCCAGGGATTATTATCGTCATTCTTGTCCAGCTTGCTTGTACCTTTGCATTAATTGCATTATCATCACAAAAATGGTGTTCATATTCTTTTCTATTTTTAATAGTGAATCTGTGCCTTCGATGACCCACGACTTTGAATATATTTGGTAGCCGTAGTTTGAAAAGAGAGTGAGCGCGACTGAAACCGGCCAATTCTAGATCGGCTGTTTTCGGGTGAAAAGAAAACTAATTTTGCGCCGCAAATTGTGTTCTGGGTAGTTGGGCTCTTAGAGGTCATGTTCAAATAAAAACCTCAAAAAGCCTAGATACCCTGTCAGTGTCCCTTTAATTTTGTTTTGAGGTGTCATGTGCTGTCTAAACAGTCCATGATAGACAACATTTTTGAGGGATGAATGAACTTATCTCATAGATTTCACCAATGTTTCATGTGTGGCATATCTGCTCATGATTAGTAGGCATGTGTAGAGGAAATCGTCAAATATCTGCTTTGCATGTGTAGCCGTCCCTATAACAAATCATAATTTTATCTTGAATTATATTTAGACAAATTACTGGTAATTCAAACAAAATTTGTGGCTTCCTGAAAAGTTTGAAGAAATGAGAGTCCACTGTACCACAAACCAGGGGAAATGCTCGACCCTCCACGAATAAAAGATCCCGAGGCAATGGGCCATTGCCCCAAACCCCATGGCGAGAGAGGGCAGTGCTAGCATAGGATATATGGCAAAAAATTGTCAAAAAGTCGACTAGTATGTGGTAATTGAAGTAGAATAAGATAGACCAAGGAGGAAAGAATATTCCACTTCAATAAAAGCTTCAGAACCAACAGATTGTATTGCCATGCACAGAAGCACCAAATTTCCTGTGGCCAACAGAGGGGAATGACCAGTGTTACTCCTGGCTCATGGCATGTGGCAGTGCAGAAAAGGAGCTTTACATATTCCCATTTTTCCTTGGAAAAAATAAGTTTAATAGAGAAAGAACATGCAGTTCTAGATGGAATTAAATTATATAGTAGAAGGTGAGAATACAGACAAGATATGTAGATTCCTCTTCTGTGCCAATTTTGTTTCATGACTGTACAAGTAATTTTTGTATAGCATATATCTTTCTATTCTGTCAATTTGTACTTGACCTTCGCGCTATTTATTTTGAAAATGCATATCCAACTAGCCCACCTTAATATTTTAGTACTATTCGTCTATGTTCTTCATAGGTTACCTGATGTGTAAGTTTATTTTATGTGCACCCTGCAGCTGTTGCATTTTGGTGTCTCGGGGTCAGTAAAGCTGTTTTTAACAGCTTTCATCCCTTGTCCTCCACCAACATTGCATTTTTAGTGGAAATGAAGAATATGTTACTTCCACACATTTGGCTGTGTTAGCCTGTTTAGATTCAGAATCTAGCATGTTAGGACAAACTGTGCTTAGTGCCAATTGAGAAACGTTTTCACCCTTGTTTGACTCCGGCCGGTGAAGAGACGGGCAAAGTTTGGATGTCTCCACTCACATCATCAAGGTCTCAACCCCACTCTTGGCAGCTGCGCTGGGAGCACAGAAGCCGGAGCCAAAGTTTGTGTAGGTTGCAGACACAGCCAGGAAGTTTGCCCCTGGACAGCAAAAAAAGAAAGAAACTACTATTGTATATACTGAATAGCGCCATCAAAGGTTATGAACAGCCAGTAAGGCTGACTGACCTCCTAGGTCTTACAGCACACTCAATCACGTACAGCAGGCACGTAGCCAGGATTTTGTTTCGGGGGAGGGGCGCCCATGACAAAATGCTGTATGAGGGGGGGGGAGGGAGGAGGAGGAGGCCCTAGCAAAATGGAAGATTTCGGGGTGGGCCCAGGCCCCACGGGCCCCCCCTGGCTACGCGTCTGATGTACAGTGGAATCTCGCTAAACGGAAGTCGCTTAAACGGAATCGCCACTTAAACGAAACAACACCCTTGAAGTTGTTTGGTTTCATATTTATGCAAGGCAAAAAGATTCCCGTTAATCGGAAACAAAATTTTCAGACTTTTGGATAAACAAAACTAAAAGAAAGAAGTTCTTGGTGCTTTTTGACATATTCAAAGCACCATCGCTGTATACATCATTGTTCGTCTCCCTCTCTTTCCGGCAATGGTGGCACCGTAACGTCAGCCTGTCAATTTTGGAGGCTAGGCTAGGCTTAGCAATAGCATCTTCGATGGCGGAACGAAAGCGGGCGCACCATTCTCTTGCATTGAAAAAGAAGCTTGAAATCATTAATGATTTCAATAGTGGTTGCTTCTTAAAAACGGCGCTTGCAATGAAGTATGGCACTGCAAGAAGTAGTCTGACAAGGATTCTTCACGACAAAGAAAAGCTATGGATCTTAGCCAGTTCGCGGTTTGGACCACAAAGGATGAGACTGCAACTGCCTGACCACAAAGAGCTTGAAAAGTGCTTGGTGTTATGGATAAGGAAGACCCGCAGCCAAAACCTGCCGCTCAACGGACCAATCATTCGTGCAAAAGCTGAAGAGCTTGTCTTGCAACTCAAGATCAAGGACTTCTCCTGAGGTGAAGGCTGGTTAAAGGGATACTTCAACAAAATTTAAAATATACCCGTCATGTTCTGAAATAGGCTGAATATGATCCACATCCGTAAATGACAATCGCACGTTTGTATATCGAGCCTGATGGCTGTATATTTCATTATAACTGGCCCACTCTGGCAAGTGTTCGTAGAGCAGCCAGCTGACAGCAAGTGACATCCGGCGCAATTGTGTCGTAACAAGTCTTGGTACGAGCAATGCTGCGGCTGGCTGACATTGACAAGATGACTGCAAGCAAGGCATCTGACCGCTGCCATGTGTGCTCGTGCGGGCAAGCACATGCAATTACAAGCTTACCAAACGTTCACGCGTATGCTGCACACGCTTGCACACATGGGGCACCAGTGAGGCTATAGTAAGGTTAGTAAGGTGTTCTAGAGGGGGTGATGTGTAAGGCGAAGGTCGAGGCTTGGTCCCGGTGCATGCCGATGCCACATGGTCAGAGTGTCGAACAGAAAGTTTTATCGGTTCGGTTCGTGTTCACGACTTTCGGTTCAGTTCCAGTTCAGTTCTGGGAAGCAACAATAATGGTTTGAACAAGTTCGAACCACCAAATTAAGAATGTATTTTCCGCATTGTTTTGGCAATAGGCACTATTTCCACCATGAAAGGAGCAAGTATATAGCTTTTTATGATTCGTACAATCCACTTTTATTTTCACGTGCCAAAAAAGAGAAATTGCACTGTTTAATTTCTACAAAACAGTGAAAGAAAAGCTAGATTAACATACAAAACGTTATGTTTATACGACTCAACATCTATTTGTTTACTTCAGTCGCATATATTTTACCTAAATAGAAAGGTTATCACGAAGTCTGGTAGGTCCGCCTCAACTACCGATGATTGGTACAAATTTGCGTCGAAGTATTAAAAGTTGAATCCTAGTTGTGCTCTTGAACTTAGGAATTAATTATAGTGCATAAAATCATAGAATGGGCACCTCCTCACCATATATATAGTGCAATCTAGTTTAAAAAATAAGTGCCACAATATGTATGTATGATGACAACGTAACTGACCTCAAAGCAATATTTTCAATATGTCCCGACAGTTTTAGGACAAGCCCTTTAAAAAGACTCGATCCCAGGGGCAGCAAACCGTTTTCGAGCCCAGTCACTGGGTTTGAGGCTAGGCTCTCACCGGCGTCCCTGCTAACCCTAACCGAGTGGAGCTGTGATTTCGATAGGCGCAGCCTGCGTAGGCGCAGTTTTAAACACTGCTGGCGGATAAATTCTCATCTTTTTCCGCTGTATTTTGTGTTTCATGGTGCATGCATTTTCCCGAGGTCATTGAGAAAGCATTGTACCACATTTGAAAGAAGAAAAAAAAATCTATTTACTATTTTTGTTGAGTACGCGCATGACAGAACGAATGCGACTTGAATGTATAGTTCTAGTTTTTGTGTTTTTTTACGATAAGTTTTGACGGCTCCGCGCGATTGACAAACGACAAAGCGCTTAGCTGTCCAAAATAAATTACAACAGAAGAGAGCCGAAAGGCATGCATTTGTCACGCTCACAAATAACGTGTTTACCAGTGGACAGGACACGGACATACAATTTAGAAAGTGTTAACATTCGAATAATATATTATGTCGGGTTCGCGGAAACAAACACTCCGTGGCGTCAACATTTATTGCGGGCCAGGACTAGCTCCAACAACGGTCTGAGTCCGACTTGATGTTGCACACGCACAGCAGCGCAGAACGTGATGGCGCATGCATCCCTGGTTGCCAGACTGCTCGCCGCTGGCACCGCCATGCGGACGTACTAACACACGAACATAACACCCCTTCCCCCTAAGTTCAGGCTCAACACTCGGCCAGTGCCAGCACAAAGTCTCGCAGGCGGGATGGGGCTTTCCGAGCTCGCTGCGAACGGCGCAGGGTCGCTGGTTCAGGATCCCCCTCCAGTCCTTCCGGCGACACTGGCCGTGGTGCGGTCGTTGGCACAGGTTGGGACATGGTTGTGTCGCCTGCAGAGGGTTCAGCCGTTGGCTGCTCTTCCAACGAACTCTCGGCTGGCTCGTTGCTCACTTGCCCTGGAGGTATCCCTTGCCGAGGATAAACTTCCCTTGGTGATGGCCCTTGTGTGGGGTAGACCTCTGGCTGTTGTTCTGTTGGTGCCGGTCCCTCGCTTGTGCAAGGCGCCATTGCCCGGCGCCGGAGCTGGTCAACGTGCCGCCGCAACACCCTGCCATCTGGGAGGGTCACTTCGTAGGAGATGGGCCCGGTCGCTCGGCCAATCACAGCGGGGACCCATGGGGGGCCACGGCCATAGTTGCGTGCAAATACAGGGTCCTCAGGCAGGAATGAGCGTGGCACTGGCAGCAGTCCTGTTTGCTGGGATGACTTGGCCGGAGCCCTGTCGGGATGCAGCCGGTCCAGCATGGTCGATACCCGGCGGCCCATTAACAGTTCGGCCGGTGATCGCCCCGTGCTTGAGTGTGGAGTTACATGCTGCTGTAGCAAGAAATCTGCCAATCGCCGTGACCAATCTCCCTGCACAATGCGCGACAAAGCCTCCTTGGTGGTTCGCACCATCCTTTCAGCCTGGCCATTTGTAGATGGATGAAAAGGTGCGGATGTCACATGGCGGATCAGGTTGGCCTCAAGGAACTCCCGGAACTCGGCGGACGTAAATTGAGGCCCATTGTCCGACACTACTGCGTCTGGAAGACCATGTGTTGCGAACAGCCTCCGTAAGGCGTTGATCACGGTGAGCGATGTCATGGATGACACTGCGATGACCTCCAGCCACTTTGAATAGGAGTCCACTATGATCAGGAATGTCTTTCCTTGGAACGGCCCAGCGAAATCAATGTGCAGGCGACACCACGGCGCCCGGGTCGTCTCCCATGGATGGACTGGTGCTCGGGGCATCTCTGGCCGTGTTTCCTGGCAGGGAGAACATCGTCGCACCCATTCCTCGATAGCCGCATCCATTCCTGGCCACCATACATAGCTGCGGGCAAGTGCCTTCATCCGAACAATTCCTGGATGTCCGGCGTGCAAGGCTTCGAGAATCCGGGACCGTAGCTTCAGCGGTATCACCACACGGTCACCCCACAGTAAACAACCTTTGTGGGCAGACAGCTCATGTTGCCTTGACACGAATGGTGTGAACTCAGAAGTGATGCTGTGCCTTGGTGGCCACCCCTTCCACACCCAGTTGAGTACACGAGACATGGTAGGGTCCCTTGCAGACTGTGTGGCGATGTCAGCGGCTTGGAGTGGAGGTTCTGGGAGCATGTCCAGGAGCATAATGGTCTCTGCTGGGGCCGGGTCGTCCTGGTGCTGTTGCATTAAGGGAATTCTGCTGAGGCTGTCTGCGTGGCCCAGCCGCTTCCCAGGCCGATGGAGGAGAGAGTACTGGTACCCATTTAGAAATATCGACCAGCGCAGCATCCGTGGTGACAACATCTGCGGTGTCTGACGGTCTGGGGTGAACAGCCCCAGAAGTGGCTTGTGGTCCGTGTGGATCTGAAATTGGCGGCCCCATACGTAGTCATGAAACTTCCTTACACCTGCGACCACTGCAAGCGCCTCCTTATCAATCTGAGCATAATTGCGCTCGGTGGTAGACAGTGTCCTGGAATAGAATGCGATAGGTGCTTCTTTCCCATCAGGCATGTGGTGACTCAGCACAGCTCCTATTCCGTATGGGGAGGCATCACAAGCAAGGATCAAGGGTTTCTTTTCATCAAAGTGTGTTAAGACTTGGTTGGATGCCAAGAGCTCTTTCACCGTATCAAAGGCTCTCTGTTGTGTTCGGCCCCAGGTCCACTTAGCATTCTTGTTCAATAGACGGTGCAGTGGTTCTGCAATGGTTGCCTTGTGGGGTAGGAAAGCATGGTAGAAGTTGAGGAGTCCCAGGAATGCCTGTAGTTCAGTCTTGTTTGCAGGGCATGGGGCATTCATGATGGCCTCGGTCTTTCCCGGTGTCGGATGTATTCCCTCAGCGTCAACTCGAAACCCTAAAAAGTCTACTTGTGTCACACCGAGTTGGCATTTTTCTTTCTTGACCTTGAGCCCTACGGCTTGAAACCGCTGTAGAACGTCACGCAGGCGAACGAGCAGTTCTTCCTGTGAGGCTCCAGCAATAATCACGTCATCAAAATAAGCGATGACACCCGGTAGTCCCCTCAGGAGGTTTTCCATGAGACTCTGGAAGATGCCGGGTGCGACACAGACCCCAAACTGAAGCCTGCGGACGCGGAAAGCGCCCCGATGAGTTACGATGGTCTGGGCCTCTGCTGCTTCTTCAGTCACTGGCAGCTGCTGATATGCCTGTGCCAAATCAAGCTTTGCAAAGATTGTGGCACCTCCAAGGGCTGCCAGGAGATGGCTCACGACTGGCACTGGGTATGCATGTTGCTGCAATGCCCTATTAATCGTGCACTTGTAGTCTGCACAGATACGCACATCCCCATTTGCCTTCAAGGGCGTGACAATAGGTGTTTCCCATTTAGCTTGATCCACAGGCTCCAGCACCCCTTGTTGTATGAGCTTGTCTAGCTCGGTATCGATTTTCGGCCGAAGCGCAAAGGGTACTCTTCTTGCCTTCAACCGCACGGGCATGACCTCAGGATTGAGTGAAAACTGCACAGGTGGTCCTTTGTAGCATCCCAACGCTCCATCAAACACGGACCCAAATTCCTTAAGGATGTTACTGATCGCATGAGATGGCTGGGTGATGTGCTGCACTCCTATGATGTTGATGCCCAGGGCTGGGAACCAGTCCAGCCCCAGGAGGCTCTGACGCTCACCCTTGACGATGACGAGACGCAATAGGCCATCAAAGTCCTTGAATTTCACCCTGAACATGCCATAGCCATGCACTGCGATGCTGTTGGCCTGATAGTCCTTCATCGTGATATCCAGTGGTTTCAGGGCTGGCAAGCAGCCATTTGGGAAGATCCGCCTGGCTGTGGCCTCAGAAATGAGCGAAAACGTTGACCCAGAATCCACCTCCATTGGGCATGGCTTGCCCTCGAGCATGACCTCCACATGTATCTTCCTCAGGGCCGGTGCGGGCACATCGTGGATAGCAGTCACGGTTTGATCGTCGCAGTAGGCAATGTTTGTGCGAGTCGTGGCCCTGACGCGAGGCGTCTTGCAGTCAGTCTCCGAATTCTGGCGGTAGTCCCGTGGCCTGCGGGACCGGCAGACTCGAAGTATATGACCCGTTTTTCCGCAGCCCCTGCACTGGGCATCCCGGAAACGGCACAGCCGCCGTTCGTGGGAGCCTCCGCAGCCAGCACAGAAGGCGCCTCCCGTTCCTTCCGGGTCCCTCCGCTGGTCTATCCTTAGGCGCAAGACGTCCTCGGCGGCGTCTTGCTCGTTGTCGATACCCGCGCTTGTCCCCTGGTGCACGGGCTCGATGCGTGGTGCGCTTACGCTTGGGCGGGAGTCGCGGCAGGCTTCCCGGTCGATGACCTCGGCAGCGATTGCTTCCTCGACAGCACTGGCGAGGGTCACTTCTTTTAGCCAATAGTCGTTGCTTCACTTTGTCGCTCCGCAACCCGAACACAAAACGATCCCGGAGCGCAGTGTCGAGGGCGGTGAACTGGCAATGCTGCGCTGTGGTACGAAGGGCAGCGAGGTAGGCCGCCGCAGACTCTCCCTGTGCCTGGTCACGGCGATGGAACTCGTGTCGCCTCGCAAGCTCTGGAGGCTTCGGGGCCAGGTGCTCCCTCAGCGCGGTGAGGATTGTTTCGAGGGGCGTATCCCCGAGCGGGGCCGGCGCCACGAGCGCTTTGGCCAACTGGAACGTAGCGGAGCCGCAACGGCTGAGGAACGTCGCCCGCTTCTTACCGGCATCTGTGATACCTTGCGCCTCCAGGAAGAATTCGAACCGCTGTGCGTAATCCTCCCAGTCCTCAGGTCGGGAGAAGTCGAAAGCCTCGATGTAGGCCTCGGTGGGAGCGGTGGCCATGCTGAGCGCCCGGGCAACGGAGTTAGCTTTCCTTGGCGGCCGCAGTGCCGCCGTCCTGCAGGAATCCCATCCTCGTCGCCACTGTTATGTCGGGTTCGCGGAAACAAACACTCCGTGGCGTCAACATTTATTGCGGGCCAGGACTAGCTCCAACAACGGTCTGAGTCCGACTTGATGTTGCACACGCACAGCAGCGCAGAACGTGATGGCGCATGCATCCCTGGTTGCCAGACTGCTCGCCGCTGGCACCGCCATGCGGACGTACTAACACACGAACATAACACGTACCACACGATGCAGCGTTATCCGAAAAGAATTTATTTGAGAAAGATCTCAAATAACACAGTCACAGTCGACAACAGTCACATCTTGACGATCGGACGGAATCCAAGATGACTTCGTTTTGGGGCACGTTTCGTGGAGAGCTTCCTTTTTTCACAACAGCACCAAGTCAAAGGACGAACGCGACTGACCGTTTCCCACCCCAACCCGGACAACTATTTTTGGAGATGACAGAGGATTCTACGCGGATTATCTCTGGGAGGGGGAGAACAATGTTCGCAAAATCGCGTCGAGGGTCGTTCGACGTCCTTCACCTCCTTCGTTTCCCGTGAATGTCAAGCAGAAAAGCTTGAATGGCAGGCACTTACCAGCCTTATTTCGCACAATGGAAGATAACACAGAAAGGGTACGCAGCACGCATAAAAAAAATTAAGTGGATACTTTCAAGAGGGGCGAGAAAACGTCGAATGCAAAACCGCAAAAACACAGGTAGAGAACCGCGCTGAGCGGGTCTTCACAGCTCCAAGAGAGTGGCTGAAAATTTCTAGCTGATAGAGGGCGCGCGGGTCGCACCAGCCGCATCAGCATCAGCAACATGGCGGCGGCCTAGGAGCGTTTTTGGAAAGGTGTATAGAAACACTGGGCGGCAATCACAATGCTGGTGTTCCTGACCAACATTGTTTACATTCACATACCTGCCAACCTAGCAACATGGGGAAAGAAAATAAAACATAATTCTTTTTTTTTAGTTTGACAAGATATTTTTTTTAGTAAGAGGCACTCTGCGCGAATCACACTGTCTTCGCAGTTGTTTTGAAGTAAACTGCCGGTGGTGCCCTGCCCTTCTACGGCACAAGCATGGTTCTGATGCTTTCGTGAAGCGATGTGTATCTTGATGTTAAACTTGCCGCCGTGCGAAACGTTCACACATCACGGGCGCACATGGTACAGAATCCATACTTGTCAGCTTTCCGCGAAGCGACGAAGCACGGAAACTCAGTCGCGTATGATCTAAAAAATACTTGCAAGTACTTCTTCTTGGCTTTTGAAAGTGCCATCGATCGTTCCAACAGATCAGTGGTTCCAACTAAACTCAAGGAAACACGAAGAGTAGTTCGGAGTTCCGCACCTCACTCGACGACCTGACAAAGCCAACTGAAGCCTAGCGCACCCATGGTCATATAAGCCGTGTTCCAAAATGCGCTCTAACTTCAGGAGTAGAGGGTTTTGTACCTTGGCGTTTGAAAATCTACCCTCGTTTTACGCTACTGCTCCAAGTTGTCACGTGGTAACCCGCCGGAGTAACCTAAACCTACTCTCGAGTAACTCGTCATAACAGACGCGCAATAATTATAACAATGAAGCGTCATAAAAAAAAATAAAGAACTACGGCGGATATTTTTTGGGAGATTGGAGGTCGCGTCCATACAATCGGGGGATGTGATCAAAATTCGGGAGGTTCCCGGACAATTCGGGAGAGTTGGCAGGTATGCATTCAGTACCGTGATGCAGGCGAATAGTCATGCAGAAGAAAGTGATCAAAATTGTTCACTCTAATCTACACGCACCTTCGTACTCGGATCGAATCAGGCCTGATATAGCGTGTAGCCAAGTGAACATTTTCAACATAGCTTGGCTGCTGATGCTTGTTTTTGAAAAGATGCCGGCCAACCCAATTTGAAAATGAGCATCACCCTTGCCAATTGGTTTTTTTTTGTTAAATAGAACAAAGTAGTATTTTATACTTAACTCTACATTGCAGCTACTTAACGGGTCACTTTCTGAGAGCCTGCGTGCGCAATCGTCATAGTTCTGCCACGTGCGCCTGCATACTTTGTTTTTGTCCAGCCAACGGACACATAAAACAGTCGGCCCTACCGCTCGCGTGAAAGCTGCAGGCCGGCAAGGTTTCGGATCGGACTGTGTTTCAGTTCTATCAAATCATGATTTATCTTGCAGGAATGCGGTTCCAACTTCTAACGATGAAGTACAAAAAGGAATCTTTTGCTCATTTGTTTTCAACTGGCTGACGTCCGGATTTCGGGCCGCAGAGCCTCAGGCAGTCTGACGCTTAAACGTTTAAAGCTAGATATTCGCTATCCAAAGACCATGAAAACAGGGAATTCGTGAAGGTGAAAAGTATTTTTACTCCCACAAAATCATCTCTTCAGTTCCCTGTAACATGACCTCAGGTGACTCAACCTCACCTCGGCCGACTTGCTTAACCACTTATGGTTGAAAAATAACAATCCAGTCGCAGGTGGTGTACCACTTGGAATCGGACCCCCGAGTTTTTTTGCGCGCTTCCGACTCGGGATACACGGGGAGAATAAACAGAACAAAGGATTGCAAGGCCGACCAAGCTAAACGCGCTCATTTTTGCCAATCAAGTCGATAAAAACCGAAACCACAACAAAATACAATTTTTTTGGTGCACGTTGTGCGAGTTGGTGCATAATGGCGCAAGGTATTGGCTGTGGCTCAGTTTCTGCAAAATGGCACAGGATGGCGCAGACAAATGCGTCTGGCACAAAATGGCGCAGCCGTTCCACCCCTGCCCTACCACGGAGCAACTCGACTGCTTACAGTGCCCCTAGCTACAGCGCCAAATTTACCCCTAGTGGCATCAACGCATGGAGGGACCACACCGCCCTACAGGAAAGGGCTGTGCTTTTCACACCTCATCTTCTAGTACACCCTCACCATAGTTCTAGGAAAGACACGCATCGTCACTACCTTTCTGTGTTCCTAGACGGAATTAAAAACAGCGCGAAAAGACGAGGACCAGACAAAGAAGTGACATGTACGTAGCGCTGTGAACAGTGAAACAATTAAAAGGGCCTAGTGTACTAGAAATGAACAATGCTAAAGTTGAGGCTTGGACGAGTGGTACATACTTCGGAATTAAAAACAGCACGAAAAGACTGAGAACCAGACGAAGAAGTGACACGGACGTAGCGCAGCGCTACGTCCGTGTCACTTCTTCGTCTGGTTCTCGTCTTTCGTGCTGTTTTTAATTCCGAAGTATGTACCGACTCGTCCAAGCCTCAACTTTATCCTAGACGGATATTACAAACGAGGCTCTAGCGACATCCACCAGGTGCCATTTGCTAATCGTATAATTTGTTTTAAAATTCCTTTTTGTGTCTTTTTCAACAAGGTGATACTGCTCCCTGGAACACACATAGAGCAAGACATAAGTGCCGATATTTTGTTATAGTATCCCTTTTAAGCAGATTTAGGGAATGGAACTGTCTTAGTCTTTCATGCGGTGTCAGGAGGAAGTATGACCGCCGACGCCACTGCGTGCAAGCACTCGCAGGCACGGCGCCTTCCGGAGATTCTAAGCCAGTTTCCACCAGATGATATCTACAACATAGATGAAATTACAGTCCTTTTCAAACTTTTACCAACGAAGACTCTTTCCTTCAAAGGTGAGCAGTGCACCGGCGGAGCAGTGCACCGGCGGAAAACTTAGCAAGGAAAGCCCGAGTGTTCTCGTCGGTGCAAACACGACTGGGAGCGACAAGCTCAAGCCTTTAGCGACTGGCAAGTCAAAGCGTCCTCATTGTTTTAAGAATGTTGCGACCTTGCCCGTTTTGTACGAATCAAACTCCAAAGCATGGATGACGCAAACAATTTTCAGCAAGTGGATTCATGGTGAGGACGATAGATTTTCTAGGGAGAAGAGGAAGGTTATTTTCCTCGCTGACAACTGCCCTGGACATGGAGTCGCACAGGGGCTGAAATTCATACAGTTGGAATCCCTGCCTGCCAACACAACAATGCTGCTGCAGCTTATGAATCGGGCTAATTCGAACTCTAAAGTCGCACTACCGCAAGAATCTCCTGCAAACAATGCTTCTTTGTATGGCTCAAAATAAAGACTACAAGGTAGACATTCTTTGCACTGTGTACTTTTTTGACCAAGCTTAGGAACAGGTCAAGGCTAGCACAATTTCTAACTGCTTCAGAAATGCAGGATTTATGCCACAACCATGTGTGACCCAGACGTGGACGACTTGCCTCAGGTGGAACATGAAGATCCCATTAAGGAGCAGGACCTATTAGAGGAGTCCTCAATGAGAGGAGATTTAGTTGACTTAAACGATTACGTTCAGAGTGACAGTGATATTACAACTTGTTCTGAAAATATTGTGGATGAAATTTGGAATGAGGAGAGCGAAAAGGAAGCAGAGAGACCTGATGATGAGGCAGCAGAACAATTTGTGACCCTTTAACAGGCAGACTTGACGCTGCAAGCATTGAAGATATTTTTCCTGCAAGAGCAAAGTTCAGAACTCCTGCATAGCCTTTCCATGGAAGGCCATGGAAGACATCATTCAAAAGAAGTGGTTGCGAGAGTTAAAACAAATGAAGATCAACCCTTTTTTGCCAAGTCAGTGAGTGGTTATGTTTTTAATTAAAGCTTGTGGGAGCCTCTGGCTCCCTTTCCCTGATCCGGCCTTCGGGCCGCGGGCGCAAGGTCGGGAGCCACCTGGTTTCCGACCGAAAGGATGCCTTATCGTGGCAAGGAGAGGCAGCCATCTTGGTTGTCTACTCTCGCCACTCCTCCGTCCGCGCTCACCCCCGTTGGGGGGACGTAGGGAACTTCCCTCTGGCGGGCTCGCCCGCCTCCCGGGGACGAGGCTGGAGCTGCCAGCGAGGGAAAGAGTGAGAGAGCGTGTCCTCTGGCCGCTCGGAGAAGGGACTGTTCTGCGGGACTTGAAACTGTTCGGACGTGCGGCCACGCACTCTGCTGCACCACCTCCGTCCAGGCTCTCGAGAAAGTGCGGCAAGGTAAGGACACCCTCCCCCTTGCCGTTACTAGTCTTTCTATGTTTGTATATAAGCGGAGCAAATAAACCCCTGGGTGTCCCTCTATTCTGCGTGTCCGTGAACTCCCTTTGTGAGTTCCGGCTAGCGGGTGCAGCCAGCAGTCGAACCCGTCGTAGCGGTGACTCTGATCCGCTGCGGGGTGGTGGTTTCGCGGTCGGCCTCCTATCCGGACGCCTCGTACCCCTTTGAGACCTCCACAAGCTTGTGCATATACAAAAGCAGAAATTTTGTGTTTTTGTTCTTATTTCTCGATTTTTTGTGAACTGCATTGTGCGCAATAATTAAGTGGCATTTCAAGTTGACCCAAGAGAGCATGTAACATTCCTAGTGCATCATACGCAACACATTTCAGAAAACGGAACTCCTGATAAATGGAACATATTTCCCTGGTCCCTTCAAGTTCCGTTTAAAGATTCCACTTATGAAGAATACGCCCTCTTCCAAATGCCCCCGAGGTAAAACAATATAAATAAATAAATGTGCTTCTTACACGATTGATAGGGAATACTCTGTGAAGGAATTGCCACATGGCACTTATTAGTCCTAAAGATTTGTTTACAGGTATCTAAAGTGAAAATCTGAATGAATAGTGGAGCCCTTTCACAGTTTATGCTACAGCACTACTTAACAAATATAGTGCACTTAAATGTAAGAGGTGCTGCACAGGTTCCTTCCAGTCTTTCTAACTCTACGTTAAACAAGGTTCCAATGTGCTTATCTTGTCATTTAATGTGCTTATCTTGACCCTAGAAAGAGCCACGAATGCTACAAATAATTCCAGTGCATTTTAAAGCATCAAAAGAGAATGATTAAAATTCTTTAAGTATGGTTTCACTTCTAAGTTCATTGTGTAAATGAACTTACAGGTGGCTTTTCAGGCTTTTATTAGCTCTCAAATTTGGAACTTCAAATGAACAGAAATTGGTGCTCCCCTAATTGTTTTGCATGAGACAACAGAGCCAGATTTTAACCGCTCGAGCAGGGAAAACACAGAACCTAAAAACACCCGACCAAAGTGTGTTCTAAGTGACAATTATTATCACCTCAAACCAACCTTTCTTAGCCTTGATGAGCCTCTTGCCGACATCGAGCGTGACAATAGCCGTTCCGTTGAGCACAATGTCTACGATGGTCCTCCAGGCATTGGCCGACAGCCGCTCCGTCGGACTGATGAAGTTGCCGGCTGCGTTGTTCACCACCATGTCCGGCAGACCGAGCTCTTTTTCGCAGCGGTCAACAGCTGCCGCGACCGCCTCAGGGTTTCTGACATCAGCCGCCACTGGCAAGATCTGGAGACAAGGGCGAAATCCACATCACTGCCCTGGACTACATTACGGTCTTGTTCCTTTCAAAGCTTACAAGACCCTTTTTCAAAACCCCATTGAGCAACACTGATGGTCACCATTTCTTGAGTATGATGTGTGCGATTGTATTCGAGTCCTTGCCAATGCTGACACTGGCACTCGCGTCCAACATGCTCCGAGTGCGTGACTAAACAGTGGCAGACGCGGATGACTGGTAGAGCTGCTACTAGATGGTGCACACTTTTGAAAGGGTCTATTCCTCATGTTTAGTTGCACATATACTTTGGCCGAAAGAAATGTGCCGCATCCGTAGCAAAGATTTGTGCAAGCTAGGTGCAGGCACTTCAGTTTTATATTGGTCGAAAAGTTTGAGTCACGAGATGCAAAAAAGAAATGTGCAGCTACAAAACTACCTTTCGGCCAGTCTTGTCACTGATTTCCCTTGCTGTCTTGTCCAACACGTCTTGTTTCCTAACGGGAAAACAAAACAGTTGGCCCTTAACAGCTGTTCACGTGGCATCCAAAACTTTTCCTGTACTCAGTTTTACCTTACGAGGATCCACAGCAGATGCCACAAGCCCTCAAAGCCAGTCACGTGACCACGCGCTCCTTGCATCGCCGCACCCCTTCCAAAGGACACATGACACTCTCACGGCACTGAATTGGCTTTGAGGGCTTGTGGCATCCTCTGCGGTAATCATAGTGTGAAACGGAGTATTTGTCCGAAATGTCACATGAACTGAAACATAGGTGGCCCCATAGGTCGGCAGTAGGCAAATATTACCTTTCGTTTCAGACATTTTGTCATATTAATGTGAAGGTACAGATGGAGATTTGAGGCCCACCTGCTCACAATGGCAACGTTTGCGCCGAGCTGCGCAAACATCTCAGTCATTCCTTTGCCAATGCCGGTGCCACCGCCAGTGATCAAGGCAATCTTGTTGTTGAAGGTCCCTGCCGGCAGCATGGGTGTCGTGACGGGGGAAACATGCTCTGGGCAGAGCAAAATCCCCGGTGAAGGACCCTAGTCTGAAATCATGCCGGTTTTGCAGTCAGAACCCAGTCACCCTACCAAATTAAGTTTCATAAAAAATTCTTTTGATTATACGACCTATTGTTTTCATACATATTGAATGATACTTTTAAAAATTAAGTCTGTTCTTGTCCGTACTTCACAAAAAACAAACTACGCCCTACCGTTGCGAACAGTGGAGGCATCACAATGACAAAGCTAAACAAATTAGACATTTGATGTTTAGGCAGCGTGAGGTTGGTATGCCAGTGCACGGCGACACTGGTCTAAGCTGTAGATGAAAAATTTAGTCGGGGTGGTTGCATGGAGGTAGGAAGCTCCTGGAGGTGACATGACGCCTCCAGGAGCTCACTAGTGATACACGCTCACTCACTGATCTCGATGACAATTACTGGATCGCGCATCTTCGCTCCGCGAGTGCAGCCACCGGACGGCCATCGTGCATGGTATATTTTTGTCGCTTTGCTAGCGTTTCGCTGCGGTTTTCCACCGTGCTATAGACACGTTTTCTACTCGTCCGTCGTCATTCGCCGAAGAAGTTTTTTAAGACTCTGTCTACCATTGAGACCTGCCGTTGTGAACACGTGGAAAATTTTACGAAAGCGCAGTGTCGCAGGAAAAAGGCACAACTCGTCGAAATCAAGTTTCGCCGGTCTGGCGGCGTGTTCAAAGCTTCCTTGGCACGCCGAAGCACTGCGTCTCTGTGCCTTCACACGCTTGGATACCGATCAAGAATCGACGCCGTGTGGATGTGTATTGCGAGTGCAATGTGCGTGAAGCCGTATGTAAAGGTACAACTCGTCGAAAGCAAGTGTCGCCGGTCTCGCGGCATGATCAAAGCTACCTTGGCACCCCGAGTGCTGCATCTTTGTGTGTTCGCACGCTTGGATACCGATCAAGAATCGACGCCGCACCAAAGTTCTGAAGGTGTGTGGCGCATAGATGTCTTTAGATCATATATCGGCCACGGAGTTCTGGATCGTCCAGCTGTTTCGGTGAGTTGCTATCAATAGAGGGGGAGGGGGGGGGGGTGATGGTGGTCTGTACGTGCTCTTATGTACTATTAACCATGGCTATGTCAGGGGCGGATCCAGACCTCCGTTTTGGGGGGCGGAAAATTTGTAAGGATGCTATTCTACCATTCTTTCGTATGCACCCGGGGATCCACCCATGTCAAATTGCCCTCCGAGAAGGGGGAGGGGAGGGTCGACTTGGTTTGGGGGGGGTGGCTGCCCCCGTCGCCCCCCATTGGATCCGCCACTGGGCTATGTTCCAAATCTACTCTAATGGATTACGTGCGAGCACGAATAGAGCAAGGAGGGTTTTCGAAAGCAAAAGTACAAGACAGCAAGAATGAAAATCTTTGAAGCGCAGCCGATATGGTCGTGTGCAATCTGTTGACCAATTACAATTAGGCGAGCCGCGCTCAAACGTAAAGCGCAATTAAGTAGGTTGATAATGAGCCAGCACTGATCAGTGATGAGGAGCTGCTGTGCGCAGTATTCTGTAAATCGTCAGACATACTTCCCCCCTCTTCTGTCGCTACTGGACGCTGGAATAAGCTCGTTTCTGGACCGCTAGTGCTGCAAGTATACAGTCGTCAGAGTGAAGTAAGACGCTGATCCAGAGGCACATACGACTTCACGCACATTGCACTCGCAAAATACAATCACACGGCGTCGATTCTTGTTCGGTATCCAAGCATGCGAAGGCACAGAGACACGGCACTTCGGCATGCCAAGGAAGCGTTGAACACGCCGCCAGACCGCCGAAACTTGCTTTCGACGAGTTGTGCCTTTTTCCTGCGACACTGCACTTTTGTAAAATTTTCCACGTGTTCATCAACGGCAAATCTCAACGGTACACAGAGTCTTAAAAAACTTCTTCGGCAAATGACGACGAACGAGTAGAAAACGTGTCTGTAGCACGCAGGAAAACCGCAGCGAAGTGCTAGCGAAACGACAAAAATATACCATGCACGATGGCCGTCCGGTGGCCGCACTTGCGCTGCAGCGAACAAGCACGGATGCGCGATCCAGAGCCGTATATGTAGAGAGTTTGGCCATTCGTTGGGAAGTATAGGAGACGAATGAGGAGGCACCGTTGGCCGAAAGCGGGCTGGGCGTGTTCCACGGTGTCTTCAGAAATTTGAATGTGACCAACCAGAAGCCGGAAATAATACCCTGGCGGTGGTCGCGAGTAACAAACCTGATAACTGCATCGGAGTAACTCTGTGACTGAAAATATGGCACATGTGATGTTTCAATCACGCTCATCCAAAATGATGGTGGAAGAGAGCGACTAGCGGAACGATCGACATAATCCTTACGCCAAGCGCCAGGGAATTTGCCGTCCGAGCGGTCACACTCTGTCCGAGCAAAACAGAGTTGAGCGGCGTATTCGTTTCTTACATCTTTCTGCATGATCATGATCAAAACAACACATGCACCCTATTTTCAACCACAAAGAGTTACTACACTTCACTGTTACGCGCTTATTAAGACCATATACAAACATATACCTTTGATCAGAACTGTTTCTCGCTACCACCGTTAGGGGATTCATTTCGGTTTCTGGTTGGTCAAGGGAGCATGCCAAGCCCTCTTTCCGAGTCTGGCGCACGCCCTGCCTCGCGCGATCCAGCAATTGTCACTGAGATCAGTGCGCTCACTAGTGATACACGCGCCGTCCGGAAAGGGTGACCCAAATAGAACGAGCTCTCCGCGTCGTGCGTATAGCCATTTCCGGTCGAGGTGCATGACGTAGTGCGTATAGCTTTACTCTTTAAACTAGCCGATTCCACCCCTCTACTTTTCCTACTCCCTCGGACAGCGTAGGTGTCCTCTCTCCCGTTTTCGACAGTAGTGCACAAGCATACATACATACAATGGCACCCTGGCCCCCGGACATGGTGCACCCCAGATGCCTTGACCCTTGCAAGAGGCGTCAGAACTATTTTTGAAATTATGAAGGAGGTAATCGTCTGGGGGGCCATCGCCACTGCACACAGGCCATCGTTTTCGAGTTCGCGCAATGCAATTATTCCTGCGCGCCAACAACTGTCGCGCGAGGAAGAAAACTATTGTCTCTCTTACCAGACTCATTTTTGGGTGTTCCTTTGCTGATGGTTCTTCACAACTTCAACCACTCCAACGCGTTTGAATACCGGCAGTTGCCGACCGCGAGACGTCGTACGGTCGTACAGCGGAGCCCACAGTGGCGGAGCGGGCGGAGCCAATCCACAGTTGAGCCAACCGAGCCAACGTTTGTCACGGTCACGTTGTCATGTCGTTACGCTGATAGACACACAATACACAACCAAAATATTTATTTTTAGTTGGTGGGTATACAGCGTCACCTAGCCACATTTAATGTCGTTGCGGACGCTACGTGTGCCACGAACCATCGATGAGCGAGTCACGTGACTGAAGTAACCGAGAAAAGCACGTTTGGAGACCCCGGAGCGGCTCTTGGAACGTTTAATTGGTTTAATCTGCTAGCTCTGGATCTTTTTGCCCCGGCTATCGCCTCGTGGACTCGTGCTAGCACACGCGCTCTAGGCGTTGTTGCTAGGGGTGTCGCGAACCGGCCGCGGTTCGAGTTCGACCAGGTTCGACTTTTTCGAACTTTTAGTGGAAAATCCGACGAACCTTGTATTGAGGTTCGACTCGTGTGCGCATGCGCGACAGGCTGGCCAGTTGGCTTCGGATTGGATGGTGATGGCTAAGGGATCAATTAAGGGCAGCGCTGATTGGTTATTTCAGTTAATACAGTACAAAACATTAAGCTATTAACTTCTTCAGCTATTAGAATCAGTTACTTTTAATTGCAGCTGTTCACAAAATTAAAATAACACTTTGCATAAAAAATAATTCTCCAAACCTAGATACGCTTGTATCAAGGTCTGGCCACACTGTCCACAAAGTCGAACCGGTCGAATCTGGTGAAAAGTTCGAAGGTTCGTCGAACCGAGTTCGACCCAGTCGAACCCCTAAAGTTCGACCT
Organism: Ixodes ricinus; assembly: GCA_037355805.1. Taxonomy (NCBI): domain Eukaryota; kingdom Metazoa; phylum Arthropoda; class Arachnida; order Ixodida; family Ixodidae; genus Ixodes; species Ixodes ricinus. The sequence goes on from JAZHYW010037661.1 coordinate 173,547, forward strand.
AAAAATCCGGTTCGACAAAAGTTCGCGACGACCCCTAGTTGTTGCAGTGGCGTAGCATCCTTTTTAGATGCGGAGCATCTCTTGCTCGGGTCTATGTCCCGCGGCGTCGGCGTCGTAGTCCGCAGTCACACTACGCACGCGCAACTCTCCTTCCCTCTCTCCAACAGCTGCGCGTTACTCTCTCCGCTCTCTCTCTCTACCAGCTGCGTGCACTGCGCGTGCGTTCGCTTCTCCTCACACCGCGCGCGCACGCGCAACTCTCCTCCTCTAGTCTCCTCTCCTTCAAGTGTGAAAAAACATAAACGGCGAGCGGCGAGCGTTCCAAGTTTTTCTGCCGCGAGCCGCGACGAAGGCTCGCGTAGGGGATAACGCTAGGACAGTCGGTGGCGCCATCTCTCGACGTCAGCACGCAACTGACTCTTTCCTCGGAACCAACACGATGCTCCGCATCACCCCTATGGTTCCCCTCGGGAAGATGGTGCAATTTTTTTGATGCTTTGATCCCTTTAGTGCAGTGTTGCCAACCGTAGGGTAATTACCCACTTGTAGGGCATTTTAGGCATTTTTGGTACATTGTAGGGTGTAGGGCCGTCCGGCCATTTCCCCGCCAAAAGTAGGGTATTTTCAGACGTTGCTTCTTCAACGGCAAGCACAATACAAAAAAAAACAACACAAAAAACAGCCGTGCAAGCTTTGCATAGCTTTACAACCCGTGTGCTGCCACACCACGATATCATGAAAAACGAAAGTATCTAAGTTGCAAGACGTGCTAACAGAGAGCACCACACACCAAGTTGGAGAGTATTGGAGAGAAGTGGGAGAGGTGGGAGGAGGTGGAGTTGCGCATAGGAAGTTTGGAGCCTGAAGAGGTATCTTCCCAGTGGAAATGGTCCCACCAATTTTTCTCCGATGACTCTGGTCCATCCGGCGGTCCTTGTTACACCTGCGAAACACGTGGCACCGCGGGTGGAACTACCCTGAACCCACCAGAACCGGCAGCCACCTGTTCAACAGGGCTTTTCTACGCGCTGGCGTAAGGTGCGCATGCTGCGAATAACCATAGCTGGAACTACCACTCGTCCTGTGCGCTCTTTTGTTATGGCGCGTTGCAATTAACTCTCCTTACCACGCCCATAGAGCGTCGATCACGTATGATCGAAGAGTACGGAGACCGATTTCAAAGCTCCCGCGGAGCTTCCCGCACGTCGTGCAGTCGGTAGGCAGTTTGAAGACCGCCTACAGACTGCACAAGTAGTTGGGACTAGAGGCGTTCACTTGAGCGAAGGACGTTTTAGCGAACGAAGCCGAAACCATGACGTTTCATAGAATGACACATTAGCGAATACGGAAGAGCCGCCGGTTTCCTATCCTCCCCTGGTGTAATAGCCCAGTTTGTCGAAATAGTATCTTAGTTTGACGAATCCCGAGGCGGTACACCCAAAGAAACTAATATACCGCTCGGATTAGCTTCCTTTTGTAATGAGCCGCCTTGTCTGTCGCCACGAGTGCTGGTCCCACGTAGCTCAGTTTTTAATTTCACGACAAATCGGCTAAACATGTTGGTTGGGGATGTCTGTACGCTCGCTACATCACTGTTGTGCTGATGCTACACAGCGCACATGCAAGCATGGTGTTCTAGAATAAAGCAGGTATGTGCGTGCATGCATGCCCTGTCGCTTTGTACTGTATTAATATTACCCTGTATCATCATAATCCATGATAAAAACAAAAGTGCAAAGACAAGGACGAAGCTGAAGAAACCACAGGACACAGCGCTGTGTCCTGTGGTTTCTTCTACTTCGTCCTTGTCTTTGCGCTGTTTTGTTTGTATCATGTCTACTTACCAACTAGCCCGAACTTCTACAATAATCATAATCCATGCAACAGTGTTATTTGAACAAAGATTTGCCTCGTAGGGTAAAATGAAGGGTAATAAGAAACATTCGTAGGGTAAAGTAGGGTTTTCTGGACGCTGGCGTTGGGTATTTTCGAAAAATAGGTTGGCAACACTGGTTAGGACTCCCAAGGAGCAGCGTGAATACTAAGAGTGGCAAAGGGAAAAGAAAAGGCAATACGACCAGTGGCGGCGTGCTGCGACCGCGGCGTGTGCACCGGCGGCGGCATTTCGTATAGTGCAGTAGGCAATCGTTGCAGGTGACACCACAGCTTCGCTGACCAACCACCTTCACAGCGTGGATTGGAGCCCCAATTTTTTCCACAAGGGCGCCACCATCCTGAATCTTGTCACTTCTGCTATGGGCAAAAACACTGTTTTGCCATCGCCACGTCAATAGGCGACATTTAGGATACAAGCCTAAATGTCACACATTCTCGTCTTGCCTTCCCCATTTTTTTTACTATTTACAAGTCTGAAATGTCTTACTATTTTTTCGTCGCCCATACCAGACCCGCTACTGGGTGGCTGGGGACTAGAGCAAATGAAAAAAGATCAAAAAAGACTTTGGGCGAGCCCATATTTAGGTCACTGCAGCTCAACAGAGCCAGCAGGATCCCGACCCCCTGTTTGACGGAGTGCAAGGCTCGCTTGACCATGTGTTCACATATTTTCATACAGAACCTCCTAAACTGGCAATTTTCTAAAATAGTCCATTTCCAACACAAATTCGACTGCTTTGACCAGCCTCAATGTCACACTCTTGAACGAAGAAATGAGCCCTTTGCATGCGCAGCTGTCAAAGAAGGCTACCAGCTTCGCTGCCCCTTGTCTTGGATAAGTTATCTGCAAATGCTACAATAGTTGCTGACTGCATTCCAACACTGGGATGACATTTCAGGGACTAGCCCCCTTAACTATGCATTCTCAAGCCTTTTTAAACTAACAGTAAATAACCAACCTATTTTGTTAGTTCTTTGGTAACTCGTAAAACCAATTCATTATGGCTGTGGAGACATGGGTATGCTAAAATGGCAAGAACAGGGGCAATAGGGTCAAAGGTTCAACTTTTTATTCATGGTTTTTGTAAAACGACCCTAAACGAAGGCAAGACAGTCCAATGCAGAGTGCACACAACCATAGACGGCATCCTTGTGAACAAGGTGACCGACATCCAACACTCCGACGACATGGTAAAGCGGTTACAGTTAACCGAGGAAACAAAAATAACTATGCATATACATGTATGTACTCAAAGTAAACGAATGCAACCCAAGCTGCCAAAAAGAAAAAAAAGATGCCTAGAGCTATGCTCGTGAAGGATAAATAAACAAGCCATTTTTCAAAAGGGTGCAGTTGTCCATTCCCCAGGACTGCCCCCAAAGCCCGAGCCATTTGCAGGTTCACAACTGGAAAATATTTTTGCCACTTCCTGAGGTTTTGTTTCTGCCTGCAACTACCGCACAGACACTAGACGTGCAGAGCTCCACAATAGGCAGCTTAGTCATGTTTGAAATGCAATGCCGAGTGGTGAAAACCAAATCATAAATGTTCTCATCATTCGTTAAGAAATCAAACAAGGGAACAATCGGCGAGCCCTTAGCAAGGGATATGCTATATTTAATCAGTAATGTTCCATTCCCTTGAATAGTTGTCTAGTTGAAATCTGAGCACTGGACTTTACCTCATATTGCCACTTATCTGCTGAAACCCCCAAAACAATATTGCACAGCCAAGGGTCAAATCACTTGTTTTGATTGTTGAAATTGCACAAATCTAGATACAGAGGGAACACCAGTCCTCGGCAATGTTGCCTAAACAGTCTCAAATCCAAACCCTATGGCCACAATCATTTGTCAACTATGTACAAAACCTTCATTAACAATTTTTAGAAGATTTCTCTATAAGGGAGCATCTATAGAAACATTACAATCTCAATCTTAAGAAAACACTTGCCACCGCTTGACAAGAGTTTTATCAGGACGTCAGGCAATATGACAACAGCTAAACACTTTGCACCTTTCTTTTACGGCACAGCGAAGCGTCAGCTTTATGCATAAGCCCGAAAGAGAAATAAAGAATTCCATAAAAGCTCTTCAACACAACTATCATTGTTCACAGCAATCAGAACAGCCCTTTCTCCCACAAATGCAGTAGGGGGACCAAAACAAAATTGCAAAAGCAGTAAATTATCACTATAAAGGCTGCACAATTTTCGTAGATATCCTATTGTTATGTTCCGAGACAAAAGAAAACTGCCACATTAACGAAACCAGCTCGGGACAGTCTCGTTTAAGAACCTCAATCAGCACGTGCACCAAGCTCTACCTTATTTATAAACATTCTATATGCAAGCTCTGCGGGCAGTCTCGTAGAAACATAGAAAAACAGCCAACCACGAGCTAGTATACATCACGAGACTGACTGTGCTTGCAAAGGGAAAACTTTGAGTATGTAAGAACAACGAGGTTGCCAAAAGCCGTGCGGGGAAAAAAAAGCAGGAAAGAAAAAAGTTTAATGCTCCGCAGATTTGATCCTCGCACAATATGGCAGTGGTATAGGATGCCCGCCCGCCATCCCCTCCTCCCCTGCCAAACTTCCACGTCAGCAAGTTTGCCTCCTTTTGTACAGAAGTGACCTCCTGAGCTGATCCTGTCACTAGATCGTGCTGCCCGTCCACATAAAGACATCATTCAATCTGCTGCCACCCTGGACACGCTGATGATGCCACGCATCTACTAGTATCGCTGACAAAGTGTCACTGTAATTGGCTAAAGCAGTTAAAAAAAAATACACCTCATGGTTAAGAGAACAATAATTGAGGCCGAGCAAAACAAGGAATTTTAGACCAGTCGTTGCTCTTCTGTGTAAAAGTTAAAGATTGATCAATCGTTTTAAATGAAACACATAAAACATCTGCCTCTATTAAAAAAAAGAAAAATGTAAATGTTTTTATGAAGCTTCTGGACACTCAGTAGCGCAAAATTTAATATTTTTCAGTTTGTGCTCAGAAGGCAACCAAGGAAAAAAATGCACACACATATAGACACCGCCTTAAATATACGGGCTCCAGGAAATTATTTTTTCACAGGGATGAAAATGAAGGCCTCCACCTTGCCACAAAGCTAGTATCTTTGAACGCTGTCGGTGAACCAGGGAATCAATATGGCATGAATGCAGAGCAGTCACGCTGCACCCTTGAAAAATCCGTGCCTCAATTAATGTATGCCACATACAACCGTGCGTCTATCGATAGAGTATGTCTATACATTTGTATTTATACAGCAAGGGGTTTTCACAACCTCCATTCACACCAACCAGGACAACACAAACCAAGGTAACTCAGAATATCCAAGTGGTGTTGGCCCTAATTCGCCCTTTCACTTCTTCGAACAGCATGGTGTTAATTTCAGTTTAGAAAACTTCCCAATACTTCTTAACTACAGTCTTCTATCAAGTGCAAAGATGCAAATTGGGTTCAGTATATTTAAAAGTCTGGTTGAAGTTGTTTCATTCTTTTTGCTTTCCTACCACAACCATTTCACTTGCAGTGTAGGTATACTAACTGAAATCTACAGGGACATAATGCCTTTCTAGTTAAGCAAACAAAACACCATAGACAGCAGCTGTTGTCTGGTAAGTGTGAAACTAACTGCCACAAATCTGTAGAATTGGCAAAGAGCAATGTAATATCCTGGCCAATATGAGCTACAATGCAATATATTATGCCACATGGCATTATCAGTGCCATCAGCCAGATGCACGCTGAAGGTATGTCCTCCTCTCGTTGCGCCACACTCCTCACTTAGATTACCAGCCCACTCCGTTTGGACACGACAGCGGTGTGGTTCATATTGGCCGGCATGGTACCTCCAATCTGTCTCCATTGGCAAGTCAACGAACAAGCCAGTGTTTTACTTTCTGCATTTGGTTCAAATCAAAGTAGGCAAGTCGATCGAACATGGTGACTATACTAAAGGTGCCCAGTCCTTCCAATTAGCTTCTGTTGGTATTCGATCCTCATAAAATAATGCATTACTCGGTAAAAGCAGAGACAAAAGCAGAAAAAAAGGGTTGGCCTTTTTAAACCTGCACATTCTCCATTGAAGTTAAGACCCACAAAACAGCAAGACAACACAAGAACATAAAATGAGTATCTAGAAGAAAAAGAGCTCTGGGTGGCATCAAATTTACTTGGAGCCAACAACAACAGAGAAAAAACAGTGTCTGGAAACTAAATGCAAAAAGGCATGATCTTGCACTGTGGTAAAAACAATTGCTACCTTGAAGGAACCTATGAAACACTTGCAACCACTCCTCGACATTCTTTTCTTGTTACTACTAAATGAGCAGTTACAAACGGAAACCAAACTCTGGACAGAAAAAAGGGAGACCAATCTAAAACAACATAGAACTATGGCAGGACATTTCCCAGAACAAAACCAATAAACAGGCTGGCATTTCTTTACAGTACATTTAGTCACACGGAGCATTTCCCTCCATGAAATGTGATTGGATGACAGTGTACCGAACATACAGAATGGATCAACAATGCAAATAAACCCAAAGAAACTCTATAAAATATTGTCAAAAGTCATCATAAAAGTCAAGACATGAACCAGCTAGATAGGATTCCAAATGCCTTGGCACCACAGCTAGCCATGAAAGAACTTCTCTCTCTCTTCATATGCCAATAAAACAATTTAAAAAGGGATAAAAGAATCAACCACAATCCTTACTACTAATGAGAGGCAACAGTACAGCCCACCCAAAAGATTCCCCCAGTCCAAATAAGCACAACAGGAATTTACTAGCATTGGGCATCGTCGTTCAGCGTAATTAATTAATGTGATTATCTTTTAACATGACCTTTCTACTAGTGGCCAAAACTATGCCTGCTCATAATCAAGCACCACAAACAATCAATCAGCCAAGCAGGCAACAACACTCGAGGAATAGGTATCGAAGGGACGGTCAAGGACTGCATTTACCTTTTTTCTTTACGCTGGTTTTCCTCGCAGACTGTGCCTTTATTAGTCGATAATGGGAGAAAGCTACCACATTGATCTCGCCGACGTTTCCGAGGCACCACCGTTCGTTCGTCTGCTGCTCGCAAACAAGATCGCTCCAGAAGTACTCAACTGTTTGTGTTCTGTGACTTCGGGTTTGCAAGGGTGCTGATAAATAATCATTTCTCACAAGTTACGACGAAAGGAAGCCCCGAAATTAATATTTTGTGTGCAAGAGTTAGTGATTTGTTTTTCTATCTCTAAAGGTATGGGCAACCTAGTCACGTATGCTATTATCTGAATCGGTGCTCCTTGCCTCCTCACAGAATTCTACTGTGTCTGAACAAAGCAGCTTTCAACAAGAACTCTATGGAGGTCTCCATTTTTGGTATGAAGAACAGCATTTGCAAATATAATTCGAAACTACTAGTCATGTGCAAATAGTGGGTTTTCAGTTCGAAGCGAATAGTGGTTTTGGCTGAATATTTTCTAATCGAATATCAAATAATTTTTCCAAGTCTTTCACTACCGTGCACCATGCTTAAACGAAAATTCAGCCGAGCTCGTGATCGTGAAGGTTGTTCCCAACCTTCCAATCGTCAACTTCTAAGCTCGGTTAATTTCAGCATAGCTATATTTATTAACTAAGCAACAAAATTGTTGCAGCTTATCCTAATAGAGCGGGTTTATAAATCTGTTTGCTATATCCAAATATTCTTTCTCCAAATTCAGATTGGAAAAAAAAAAGCACAAATGATGAGTGCGGGTTGACAAGACATCGCTGCCTAACTTATACATGGCTTGCACTGACTTCACATCGCATACTTTTGGCCACCATAAAAGAGAGAGAGAGAGAGAAGCTGCTTTTGTAAGAAATTTTTAAGTGACGGGTTAATCTTCTATAACCTTTTGGGGAGACAAACAGCGACCTCCGGGCAAATCGGGGATACACAAAAGAGGGTCTTGGTAAGGGGAGAGCCCCTTCTTCCCCTCTTCTCTGGTGGCCATCGGAGCACTCTTTGGATGACGTCACATGCAAACCATGTATACTCTCGCATAATCGAGGCGGTATAGCTCCGTTGAGTGTGCTTCTCACTGAGCCGATGTGTACTGCGAGAAAGCAATACCCGCGCTTCTCCGCAGTGCACAGCTGCACGGTGTGAAGTGCACTCAAAGGAACTAACTCGCCACGATCGACACTTCGAAAAGTAAGAATATTGCAGTTCATCTTGAAGCGAATATCGAATAGCGTATTATTCGAAACTATTATTAGAAAATTCTTTGCAGAGCATGAGAAACTATTGTATCACGCTTGATTTCTGTTTGTAAAGTGCTACACCCAGCTCAAATAATACATGCAAAGAATGTGAAGTATCGAGGTCAACCACAGACACTCAGCTTGCATTGGCACACCCAGCAAAGTATAGAGCTAACCTAGCTGGCTCTCGCAGAGTAGTGCTTGGGTTGGTCCTCTCAACGACAAGGGAAGAACCAATCACAATGTTGTCAGGGCCACATGTGTCAATTAAATATCTAGATTGTGCATTGAACACAAACTACTTCCTTCTCAAACCTGATGTGTACTTTGAGCAAAGGGTAACATTTTATGAAGATGAAAAGGGTGGCAAACGAACTGCCCCACCACTCCCTGTAAAAGTTAAAGTCAGGTAAGGTGCTTTCATTTTATACGAGGCGAGTGTACACCGGCTGCACATTTCCTGTGGCCGTGATGAAAACCGAAATAAAGACTGAGATAAGAGTCTCGCATGCCCGTGAAAAACTCTACCAAGCTCAACACCACCTGTGTGACAATACGGAAGCCAGTTTCGCTGGATGCTCAACCATAGCCCCTGGGACGCGTAGGCCACACAAACCCAAGGCCAAAAGACTGTCACTAGTGAGCAGGAACGAAGCTGCCGAAGGGCCGTAGCATCACTTGCAATCACATGGAACATAGCGTGGGAACAGTAAACAGCTTCCCAGGTTCGGTCGGTGCTAAGCCAGAACTGCACCCATTAGGGTGTCAGCTTTGACAAGAAAAAACGCAAATGAATGGTGGATTGGCTCTTCAATTAGGAATTTTCTCTAGGGCGAGTTAGTGTGCTCAGAAAAAGTGGCAGTGGTATGCGAGGAAGTGTGGGTACCGTCGCTCTTCCTCGCCACCCCCTGAACTCTTCCCTTAGCAGTGATGGGAGCAACATGGTCTGAACATGGCTAAAAGGCCTAAAGTTACTTTGGACACATCAAACACACATCATAGAGCCTGCAGCCAAAGGTGGAATGGAAACGGGCAATTGCTGGCGGACGTTTCAAATAGTAAAATTAATACAACATTCTTACTTCCGGTCCCCCTTCCCACAACTGTCCCAAGGTTCCCACTTCAAAATCTAGGTTTTCACCCTAAGATCCTGGTAGTCTCAAGAAGGTAACTAGTACTTTAAGACCTATAAAATGCACGATTTCGCTCCGTTTCTGGCAAACATCTATGCTCGTTTCCAATCCATAAACGTTCAAGAAATGCCTAGTCTTGCATCTTTCACGAATAGCATCGGAACCAAATCTCACATTTTTACCCTATTACATATTTAACCAATCGCCTACGTCCAAAAAAGAAGTCACCAAGACTCAATAACCCCGCACACCAATTACACCTCCGCACGTTCCCTAAAAAGCACCGCCGAAACAATCGTCGGCGAGCAGACTTCCCAATACTTTACAGAGACCAACAGTCGCAGCAGACGATGACCGACGCGTCCGGAAGAAGCAGACGACGCAGAAAGATGTCCCCCGTCGCAATCCCGACGTCGCGAACTTGAGGAGGAGCTATCCGGGTGGGCGACAACAACGACGAGGCTTTTTCTCGGTTCACACGGCGTGCCACGGAGCCCCAAGTCGCGTGGCCGCAATCAGCGCGAAGTCACGTGACCATGATCCGCGTGAAGTCGCGCGACCACCCCACGGGGTGGCCACGCGGCCAAGCGAGTTTGTCCGTCGTTTCGACAGCCGACCACCTCGGACGCTACGCCTTGGAGTCCGCGCCGCCGTCGTGGGGCACAGTTCGCTCTCGGTAGTAGATCTCCTCCGTTTCCTTGTCGCACAGGAGGAGCAAGATGGCACCGAAGAGGAAGATGGCAGCCCCCCAGCCCACGCCATAGGCCCAGCCAAACTCCCACAGCTGCCGGTTGCTCTCCTCTATCTCGGCCGCAAAGCAGGCCGGGTAGATCACCAGGGCTATCAGGATGCACAGCACTGCACGAGGGCACGTGTTGCCGAAGGGGAAAGGCAAGGAGCCGAGGCGGGTCCACGGTGACGATGACACACCCAGAAAGAGGCAGGCGGGAGACAAGCAACAGTTAGAAAAAAAAAAGGAAGGTGCTTTCGCAGTCGTTTAGAAAAATACAGATGTTCCCAGGTGCATTTACTTTTCATGAACACCAATGAGTGGCACATCTTAAGATAATTTCTTGTTGACTAGATTATCCACTGATTAAGACTTGCAACACTGTTGGGGACCGAAGCACATACTGTAAAATACCAGGCAAGCGCCCACTCAAAAACTGAGAGATAATCGCGGAAAAATTTGAGTTGGGCGCTTGTCAGGGCATCAATTTTACGAATAAATGCATTGTGCGTATTTCCTCACAGCTTACAAATTTGGGAATGGGCGCGCGCTTATTGTGGAATGGGCGGATGCATGATAATCTATGATTAGGTCATAAAACAAGAGCCTGAACTGCAAGGTCTTCTTTGCACCTTCCATAATATTGTACAGCAAGCAATTCATCAGTCAATGCAAAAATGCATTAGGGTGATGCTTAAGGTTAGAGCATACCCCAAGGCAATAAACATTTTTTAGTATCTAACTGTAGTTGCTGTGCATGCCAGTTTGCTTGCTCTTTTTTTTTCGTTTCAGCCTCCCACTGTTCAACAGGCGGACTGCAGAAACAGCTGTGCCTCCATAGAAGAAACATGGCTTTCAAACAGCATTTCAGCAAACTTTCAGGGAAACTACTGATACTCTTTTTAAAGGGCAACATGTGACCTAGCTTTCTGCAGTGAACGCAATTCTCTATGCATACTCCTCAGATAAAATGCAAGGGGAGGAAAGAAGAGAGATACTTAGAAGAGAGGAGAAGGCTCCACATGCTCCCTGGTGACAGTCAAGGAGATTAAAGAAACACCAACAACCCCCGAAAATGTTTTTATTATTTTTTTGTCAGGAGATTTAATATGGTGTCAGAAGAATACCCAACCAATATTCTGCTATACAGTCATGCATATATTTAATAAAGCCAAAAAATTCAAGTGCTCGAAACCGAAATTGAAACACGAGCACGGAAGCTCATGGAGAAAAATCACGCAGCTACACCCGACCGCATTCGTTTTTGGTTTTCTCCGATTGTTTGGTGTGTAAAGCAGATGATGAAGTTGCATGCACAGTTTGCCGCGCACTTGTTTTGCACTTATTTCCCTTCCGCTCGATGTTTGCTCCCTTCCACTCATCGGTACCCCGAACGACAGTTCCGAAGTAGCGGCCCCACCTCCGTCGCAGTGTTGGTCCATCGTGTGCCACCATCGCGTGCGTCCAGCCCGCGGTAAGTCGCACACATTGAAAATGACGTGTACACATACTTTCTATAATCTGTGCAACATTTTTTTTTTTCAATGTATTTACAGTTTTTGGTGGAAGCCACAAAAGTGGGGTTCATATTCTTGTCAACTTTTAATATTTAATGTGCACCTTAGATGACTCAAGACTTTGAATATATTTGGTAGACATTGTTTGAACGTCACATGACCATAAAAAGAAAGTGAGCACGACTGAAACCGGCCAATTCTCGACCGGCTGTTTTCGGACGGAAAGAAAACAAATTTCTGGCCGCAAATTACGTTCTGGGTAGTTAGGCTCTTATAGGTCATGCACAAATAAAAACCTCAGTGAGCATGAACACCCTGTCTGTGTCCCTTTAAACTCTTGAGAGGGGACAGGTAAAGAGAATATGGGAGAGGAGAATGCAAGCAAAAGCATGAAGCATGTGTCAGCCTTTAAAGCAAACAACTTCTCAGAAAAACAAATCTTGTGCCGAAGTTACCAGAAAGCTGCACCACACAATGAGCATGCACGCCTCTGTCAGGACTGAAACCAAGCGAAATCACACCTTTGTCAACCAAATTTATGCTTAATCTATACACCCATCTAATTTCAGGAACAACCATAGTCAATGCCTCGTAAATCTGACTCATTGATAGATTAAGTGCAAACACATATTTTGCATGAAAACGAACATCTTCGTGCGGGGGCCTTGAGAAGAGAGAAGGGTGTGTGTGTGGGGTTGTAAAGTGGGGTGGATAACTAACGACACTACTAGGTGAATGTATAAATCTTGGACTTCTCAGTGAACTCCACCAGGCAATTCGAAGCTCCGGAGTGAATCGTCGGTAAACCAGCGATTCTTCCGTTAATTCGCCCACTCATCGCCATGTAAAGACGTGAGAAACACTGTGTGTGTGTGTATACAAACCACAATCTATCACACACACCACAGCTATGGCCGAACGAAACGTCTAGAAAGTCTCGCTTAAACCGCGCGTCGGCACCTTCGGGCTGAGCTCGCCTGATGCGTTTTGCAGACGCCTCACGAGCTCTCGCTGCATCGGGGTCTGCCTGCCGATACGCGCGCTTTCTTGCCGCTTCCCGTTCCCTGACGTTCTGCAGATCCCTCTTGGCGCCGCTGCCGTGCCGCTTCGGCTTCCCGCCTCGTACGGCCGGATCTTGGCGACGCTGCCGTGCCGCTTCGGCTTCCCACTCTCGTACGGCCGGATCTTGGCGGCGTCGCCGAGCAGACCGACGACGCGATTCGGCTTCCTGCTCTCGCACGGCCGGATCTTGGCGGCGTCGACGCGGCAGCCTGACGACATGCTTCGGCCTCTCGCTCTCGCACGGCTGGATTCAGTTATTCCTTGACTGTTGGTTTGCCGTGATTTGTTGATGTTTTGTTTTTGTCTTTTGTTTGGCGGAAGCTCTTGGCGTGCACCAGTGGTGTCGTTGTTGCGAGCGATCCAGGTCCGCTGAGAGGCCAGTTGAGAAGGGAAATATAGTAAGAAATATTGTCTTTTTTTCCTCTATACCTTTTTTTTTTTTTTTTTGCAATTGGTACTAGAGGTGTCTGGCTTGGTTATGTCAAGCCATGTGTTTTGTTGTTTTTATTTTTTTCGCTTGAGTTTAAGCGGGTTGTTTTTGTGTTCTTGTTGGGGTTTCGGCCATCCTGTTTTTGTGACTGCTGGCTAGTCCAGAAGTCCTAGCGCAGTTTTCGGGGGGACGTGTAGGGATGGCCGAAGGAGCTTAGCCGAAAGAGCTCGGGGAATTAGCGGCGCGGTCACCCGAAGTGTCCTTCGGAGGCGCCCGATGCCTCACGTTTTCCCCTTTGGCGGCAAGCGGCGGCCAGCTCCCGAAAGTGGAAGCAGATTTCCTTGCGTGGGAAATAAACACAGTCTTCGTTCCCGGGGTGGTCGCCCTTGCCGCCGGGGTTCTTGGGGAAATGACTTTGTCAGGGTCATGTCGGCGACACCGAGGGAGAGAGAGAGGTCCGGCCTCCCTTCGGAATGTCGGCGTGCCTTTTGGAAGAGAGTTGAGTCTGAACGAGCCCGTGCGCGGAGCAAGTTGCTTTCTCCCGCGGTCCCGAGGGCTCCGCGTATTCTGTCTCGCGAGACAGAGACCTTGCCGTGCGCGGCAAGGGGCTTGGCGCCGAGGCGCTATCGTTGGCGTTGGGTTGCCGCGAGCGGCATCAGCAGCGCGACGTTTTCCTGTTTCTTGCTTTGTAAAGAGTTGTTCGTCATTTGTAAATATATATTTATTTACTCAACAACCGAGCCGTGAGCGTCACTGAGGTCACCGGAAAGAAGCCACCCTCCAGCCAGCGCAGCACTCCACGATCGACGAGAAATCCTTACTAACCCCTGCGCCCAAAGTATGCGTGTCAATAACAATACGCCCACAAGCTTTATGAACCTACCGAATTCAAGATTCTAATATCATACTCTGCAGAAACAATCGCCCTCCAATTTTATGAAAACCAACAGTTGTGCTTAAAAGTGACACTGTGCTTTACCGGCATTGGAACCAGAGTTGAGTCTCCTGACTGCTGCACAGGAACTACCTTGACCACGTTTTCTTCCACCTTTCGCAGCAAGATAAACATCAACTAATTACGGTAGATAGATACGAAAGTTTTTTTCAAAACCTGCTACGTCTTTTCAATATGGCAGCTTCAAAGTGCAGTCATTACTGTTGTGTGTTAGCGAGGTTCGAGAAGTTTTTCTTTTAGATAAAAACCATATCTAGAAAAGTGCTTTTAAAATTAAGAAATATTTTCTGGCCCAATGCAGTTGAGCTTGGATGTGATGAACATCAGAGCATAGCATGATTATGAGATGATAATTAGTAAACCAATTCAGAGCATGATTATGACATGATAATTATGTAAACCAATTAACATATTAAAAACTGATTTCAGTAGGTCTGCCCTAAATTAGGGACTTGAACCCATTATCAAAATTGGTAAAAACTTTTATATAGCAAAAACGAAACTAAAATTAAAAAAAAAACTACCATAAAATCCAAAGAGATGCCCCAACCCACAAAGATAGCCCACCTCTACTTTTGGCTTGATTTGCTATATTTTTTTAAACAATCGAAAAATACCCCACTTCTAGTAAAAATAGTGCTGGGATCAATGATGGCCTGCAGACTACTAGCTCGCTATGGCGAGATATAAGTGAATGTTACTGACTGGGAACTACAATCATTCTTACTTCTTTGCCCTTCGCCACCATAACAAGTTTAAAAAGGACACAACATAAAAATAGCATTTTTTTTAAAGCATTCATTGATTGAAAGTGCATAAGAAGAAACAAAATTAAGTTCAATGTTAACAAACTTAAAAAATCTAATAAACCCGATGTAATAGTTACACACAACAGGATCTTGCCCTTTGTTTCAACTTTTGTAAATCCAAATGTATCCTGAATAGGCTTTTTTCTTGGCTTCACTGCAAAATCAAAATGTTGCCTTTTCTTTTAACAGTATATATATTCTGTATCAACAGCGTAGATCTTTCCATTTTCCCCGGAGGGGGCAGGCTGAGAAGTTCTCTCCGGGGGGGGAGGGGGGGATGGGGGGGCGCTGCGCGCTACCTTTTTGCAGAACTGGAGATTGAAGCTAACGAAAGCACGCTGCGATTCCATTTCCCATGTATTCTGTCAAAAAGGCAACGTGGGCGTTATTTTGTTTACATGCCACTACTAGGAAGCTCGTTACATGGCACGTAAACAGCGTCTCGGTAAGGATCATGGCACAGGCCCCGGGGGCGGCTCTGCCCTCCCCCGATCCCACCAGGGGGGCACGAGCCCCGATGCCCCCAAAGTCTACGCCTATGTTCTGTATTAAATATGGCACGCAATATACTCCTGCTTCAACTTGCAACGTACCGCATGCGTGACGCGTGGACTTCACGCTCAGCGTTCCGGCTCCGCTCAACCCGAAAGTTCCACGTGGACACAAGTTCCGGGTATGGATTGGCTCCGGTGGCTCATAGCGCCTGCTGCGGTTCATCAAAAAGTGAAACGGCTCCAAAAAGTCCACGAGTTTGCGCGAGCGAAAATGTGATGTCACCGCTGTCCTCGACGCGGTCGACTACAAGCGGAAAGGCAAGCCGCATGCGCATTTCACTTTTCACTAAAACCGTGCAGTGCAGCCGAATCGACAGGGAGAGAGTGTATCCTCACCTGTCCAAGAGGAGGGAAAGGAGGAACGGAAGATGCCAGCCCTTCTTTCCCGTTCCTCCCCTCCTCCTCTTGAACAGCTTGGCATACACTCTCTCCCCTTTAGCTTCAGCTAAAATTCTTCAAATTTTTGCTCAATGCCGCGGGAGAACTACAGCACGCTAAATACATGCACTGCTAGTTCTCCTTTTAAGACCCGCATTTTTTGATGACCGCAATTGGCGACACTGGTTTAAACTCTATTACTGCTATCCTGGGGTCTTTAACATGTGTCACGAAGTCGATCAAGAAAAAAAATGCTAAAGAAAGATTAAAAAAAAAAACACCTCGCCACCAATAATGTCAACACGTCTTTCTTTCTTTTTTCTTCTTTTTTATAGGGGGGGGGTGTTGGCAGCTACATTTCGGGGAGCATTCATGTCCCAGCCCAGGGCATAGCCCGGGGCATTGGAATCTTAATACTCCATAAGATGTAGCCAATGGTAGGCATTGAAATCTCTGCACTACCTGACGTAGCCAATAGACCCTTTCCGAAATTGCTCTTGGCAACAATGAGCCGCTGCCTTGACGGCACTCGAAAGTGCGGCTGGCCACTATGATCGGGCAAGGCGCTGCCATTATGTGGTATGCGCCCGCGATCGCGAGCACCACCGCCGCTGGTCTCGATTCGCTATCGTGGACCAGGAGCCTGGTTGAAATTCCAAATTGGTACAGTACGGATAAAGTAAATGACAACTACGTCGCCCACAAGACGAGCGACCTAAACCGAAGGCGCAGTTCAAGTCTGTGACTGAAAGTTACTTGGAGGCGCCTTCGCACGAAACGGCGACTTTCTTTTTGCGGCTTCGTTCTTACATCGGCGACTGAGTATAAGTTTTCGCATTTTTATTGGCGACGCTGTCCACGTCGGTGATAGAGCCGCTTTTCGCGTCTTCGTTCGCGATGCGGCTTACATCGAGGATTGAGTTGCTTTTGTGACGCCATCGCTGCCGACGTTTGCACGATCGTGTCCTTTATGGCGTCTTCAGCTTCGGCGGCAGTGGCAGTTTTCGACGCGACATTCGTTCCTCTTAGGCCTTTCGGCATCGTTGAAAGCAAATACTGTTAAATTTATCTTCGAGGTCTTGATATTTCGCCAAATTTATGAAGTTTGAATTTCGGGAATATTTGTCGGGCACAATATTTCGCGATTTGGAGGGGTACGCTTAGTATTCTTTACCGTAGGGTAATTTATTTGCGTGATTTATTTTTCGCGATATTTCTTAAGTCGCGAAATTCGCGAAATTAAGTCTTCGAAAATTACGTCGTTTACACTGTACTTGGAATAACTTGTTGCCTCAAGAAGCAACGACTACCAGCAACGTTCGAAAGGTAGCCAGCGTGACTGAACGGCTTCAGCCTAAAGCCTCGTAAATTTTGTGTTATTATGTTTCCCCATTTGACGTTTTATAACGATTTCTCGGTTGCTTCGAAAAACGGATCACTCGGGTACGAAAAACCGGGACACATGAAAACAGTACCCGAATTTCAGAATAGCTCATACGGCACGCCCAAATCCTCGGGAAGAGCTGTGCGTGTGCTCGTTGCTATGATAGTTTTCTTTTTACTGCGCGAGCGGTCAGAATGAATCCTCGTGCACGCGCGCATATCCTGACTTAATTCATTTTGAGCGTAGGGAGCGCGCACTTAACAATTTGGGGTTGATATTGATGCATTGATTTGTTGACAGCTGTATTTTTTGCAGCAAAAGAGGAAACCTCGTTTTGTTTGGGAGGTTATCCTTCGCGCCTCTCTGCTTCCACACTGCCGCACAGCAATAAAAACACATCTGGAAAGGCGCTATGCGGGAACTGCAGTGTACTGACCTCTACATCCGTATACCACATAATGGCGGCCGCGGCCCGGCCGGAGCAGCGCACGTGACCACTCCCTGCGAGTGCGCATAGTTTGGAATCGGCGCCGCTAGATGGCGCGGCATTGCTAAAAGGGTCTATGGTAGGTGTTGAAATTTGAGTGCCCCAGAATGCCAATGGCAGGCGTTAGAATTGTAGTACCAGTAGTGCCCTCGGACGCAACCAGTGGTTGGTTAGTAGCACCCTCCCTGATGTGTTGAGTGAAACTTGGCTCTCATTTGGGTTCGGGACAAAATTACCGGAGAGGTACCAAATACAGGAAGCTGACGCGTAAGGGCAACGCGTATACATGCATCGCGGCACTCAGAAAAAGGGGAAAAAAAGAGGTTTACCGACCGGTGCGTGCCACGTAGCAGCCGGGCTTGACGTTGAGACCGAAGGGGAGCGGGAGTGGTGCGTCCTCCTCGACGCACTGCTCCCAGAGCCCCTGCCGGAACTTGTGCGCCACCAGCCAGTTGGACGAGGCCAGGCACAGGATCATCAGCAGGATCACGATCAGGCCGCAGATGAAGGCAAATACCTGTAAGCACAAATAAATACGACGACTCACTACGCGAACCAAAGGCATATCAGCCTGGCACGACCCGACTACACATCCTTTCAAATGGGACATGATATGTGTGTCCGTCCGTCACCGGCCGAAAAATTCAGGGTTTCCAGCTATATTAAGCGGGGAAACTATTCCCACTAAATATAGCAGGAAAACGTGAATTGGTGTGTAGTTAGGCACAAATTCTATTTCCCCGCTGTATTTAGCTGGAAAGCCTGAATTGGTGAGTCACTATACGCCAAATAAATTTAGGAAGAATTGCCGCGAAAACAGAACCCGGCTGAGAGCACACTCGACGGACGTCTGAAGTGGTGTAGCCGCAGGATCCCAAATATGATCGCTTCACATCACTCTGGCAGCAGCCAGAGAAAATACATAGTTTATTTTATTATTTTTACATTGGGCACGGGAGCTTGCCATGTGTTTACTAGAAAACGAAATAAATCCTACCTCGCTAACGGCGAATTTCCATTGAGCGAACCAAGCAAGGTGCTCAAGCACCCAACACTAATATTGACGCGGACGCCCAGTGTTCATGGTTCCTCCCTGATTCCGTAATGTAGCTATGATGTAACCGGCCAAAAGCGAACACACCGATACAAAAGTCAGAACAAGAAGTGATGCGGGTTTCAAAGGCACGTTCCAGAAAAATGAGGGTGCCATTGACGCTCTCGGCTACCGTTGCCAGACAGCCGCTTTCCTTCACGTTGGCCGTTCCATTTGTTGATTGTCAATCGAAAGAGCGCCGGAAGCTCAGAACCGTTGGGAAAAAATAGTCGACTCTACTGGACGCCTGGTGTCTCCGCACTACACGAGGAATGTAGCCAGTGCAATACAATTGATAGCCTTGTGTCTTTAACGTGCATCATGCAGTGGTGACACACCAACCAACGTAAGCCGGTGCGACATGCTCATCCGGATCAGAAAGGAAAGGGGTTGGACTGAACCCAGGATCTTTACAGTTTCAGTGATGTAATTGCGCCGAGTGAATTTAAAATACCTTTTAAAGTGGGAAAAAAAAAATCAATTTTGAAGCAGCAGAGAAACACTTGTGGAGCACAAAGGATATTTATGATTCTCATTCATTTCATCACAAATACTATGTCAAGGTTCATATATTGGCCAGTCTAACTAAGACATAGTGTTTCTCTGCCTTTTCACTCCTTAGCACCCACTGCAAAGCATGTTGATATTGCAAAGGTAATTTAATCACATCAATGGCATCTCACATGTAGAAATTTATGACGATAAAAAGTCAGCATGTAGACAATTACAGGCCTTACAAAATTCAATGGAAAGCATTATTGTTATTCACAAGCTTTCATTCACGTGAAAAAAGTTAATTTAGCTTGAATTCAAACTTCGTTGACTGCGTCCATGAACAGTTCAAAAATTAAACATACAGCACAGCCCAGTTGTACTGCTGTATGTCAATGTGATTCATCAGCCTTTTCACAGTACCGTACCTATGTTCTAAACATTGACTTAAAAATAAATAAAAATAAATGATAAATGGTATCACGCAATTTGTCAGGATGATCACAACCTATCACATAATCTAACCATAGTTTATTTGTAAATTTACTACAAGTAATGCTGTCACTTTAGCATTCCTAAATTATCTTTTATTTTCTTTGCGCATTGCTTTTTCTGTCCTGGAGGAGTGTTTTGTTCTTAACACCAGGCTGCGATGCGGCAACAGCGACATACGCAAAATCACAATGTCTACTTTGCGGACGTAGCTTCCCTGCTGCGCACGTAGGAGCACCTTGTAGAAGCAGCACTCAACGGGGCTAATTAAACAGCCCAAGGAAGCCACGAACAATGAGCAATACGAGGGGCGTTCATAGGGTTTGTATTATCGGCACAAGAATTGAAAAAACGGAACAAAACAGGCATCAGCATGAGCGCGCGTCTTTCTAGTTTCCGCACAGTATAAACATGGCATGCTATAGTAGCTCTGAATGCCGCTAGGAGTCGAAACAAAAATGGCACCGCCCGTCAATTGCCAACCATGCAGTGATCCGTTTTTTCATTTGAACGGAAGCAATGCCAAGGATATTTTCCAATCTGGGAGCGTTGTTCGGGGACAACGACCAAGTTTATGACACTTCGGGGTTAAATGGCGCAGACGCTTCCAGTGTGGCCAAATAATAGGAAAGTATTTCATGGACGGCGACCAAGTGATTGCTAAAGTGGGCGATTCCTGAACATTAAAAACAGGGGTTCTACAACAATGGCTTCCGGCATGTGGTGCATCGCTGAAAAAGGTGGGTAACTTTTGGTGGCAAACAAGTAGAGAAAGTCTCAACTCCTACTCGACTTTGAGTGCTGAATCTCTATTCCTTCGGACAATAATACAAACTTTATGAACGCCCCTCGTCTATGTCAGAAAACGAGTACTGAGTCGTGTTTACATCGAAAATAGAATCAAACCACGCGTTCTTCTAAGCGATAAGCGAAAGTTCCGAAAATTTCGGCCCAAGCTTACAGGAAAAGTTGCGAAGTGCAACGATGCCTGAGCTTTTCAATTCCATATTTAAAAGAAAGAAAAGTGAATTGAATTTTGGCGCAACGGTGGCGACAATTTCGCACATCTTGGTGAAGTGTAGCAGGATGTAGCAGGGTAAGCATTTTGGTGCAAATGGCGCAGAAATAACTACTGTGCAGTTCTTAGCGGGAGCATTCGCTCTGCGTTACCACACTCGGTCACCGATCCCTCGAAAACCTAAACTACATTCGCGGACATCCTTCTGTGGCTACGCAGTCAAAGCTATAGGCGCGCGTGCGCTCGCGACAACATGAGCGCCCATCAAGGATGTGCATGCACACTTCCTTTGAAGTGCCACGGAAAGTTGTCTGCGAGTCTATCAGCTGCATCTCACAACTAACAAAATAAATACTGATGAAAGAAAAGCGTTCTACGCATACACACGCTTACATCGTCGTTGTTTCCAATCTAACACAAACATAACGTCCAAGATCCGCAGAGCCGTTACGCCAGTTTGGCGACTTCGAAGTTTGCCAAATGCAAAATCAGATCAGATCAGATTTATTTTCCTCAGAGGTATCCCTTGGGATACATTACATGAGGGGGAATAAATACAACATTCAATGAACAATAATAAAAGGTAAACAGCAAAACAAACAAAAAAGCATTAATTGATCACACTTCACAAATAAGAGTTACAAATTAGTGATGGGCCGAACTTTTGCCGAATCGAAAGTTCGGTGCCGAATCTTGGGATTCGGCAAGACGAACTTTCCAAACTTTTCTAGAGATTTGGTAAAGATTCTGTCAAAAATACATTGTTACCAGACTTAGCGTTGAAATTTAGTTTTTTCTGACGAAATAAGGTTTAATGTTTTTTTGTCTTAACCTACATGTAATGCATATTGACACAGTTATTACTAAATAAGGTGATATTCTACAAGATAATTGTATCGATAGTCGTTTTGTGTGTTTATTGGCAATTTTAGTGACTCCTTGCAGAAGTGGCGTGGTTGGGTTGGGTACGTTGGGTAGAAGCGAGCGTGGCGCAGTCACGAATCACGCTACGGAGTTTCGGTTTGGGCATTATTAGCGCAAGCCTGCAAGTGTGTGTACATTGTTAAAATGAGGGGAATAACGGCTGCGTTCTTGCTTTCTCTGAGACTCACCGTTCTGTAGTGCGAAAGCGAATGCCACAGGTTGCTGAGCCTTCACCAGAAGAGTTAATAATATTATTGTAAATATGCATGTTTTTCGATTTGAATCACTTGACGTCAAGCTTTGCATGAAAATTAATGCGTCCCATATTAGCAACGTGTCGTTTTCGCCTTTAAAGATGCCAGTCTCTGATGTTAGGACACACACGAACGTTTAGAAAGATAGGGAAAGTTAGAAACGTCGAATGTCCAACGTACGAGCATTATAGTTTGGTGTTTAGTTTTATACAGATCAACGGGTGATGCAGATACAGGAAAATCGCGAAATAACGCTAATTGAAAAAGCAATATTATTTTGTTTTGACGCATGTACTTTGACCCGAAAACAGAATTGTTATATTTGCAGGAGTGCTTTAAAGTAATTGTCGGCCAATGTTTCAACTAACTCTGTTGCATCACTGGAAATGTCAAATCTTGAGGCAGAAGATATTGAAGAGAACCACACTCGCTCACAAACGCAGTTACCGTGTTGCCTGCTCACTCCCACCTCGCCGTAACCACTGGTCGTACTACCTGCACCACCGTGCACGGTACGATAGTAACCAGCGCGACTGCACGGCGTCCATTTACAATCCACGGCCCGTCGCGTTCTTGCGCGTGCGCAGACATTTGCCGAATGTTTGCCAAATCTTTGCCGAACTTTCCTTCAAAGTTCGGCATTTACTGAACTTTGCGAATCTGAAGTTCGGCGATTCGGTCCATCACTATTACAAATGTCGCGAAATTTATTGGTATTAGTTTCATGGACGATGTGAGCGGGTAAGGAATTCCAGTCGGCAATAGCAAGTAAAAGGGGGAATTTTGAAATTTGTTAGTTCTGGAGAAGAGAGGCTGAATTTTTAGTGGATGATCGCGGCGCTTTGAAATGTAAGATGGATCTTGGAGATAGAGGCTACGAAATTCCGATGATGAGTAGTAGATGCCATGAAGGAAAGCAAGACGGGCTAGTTTGGTTCTAACGGTTAGAGGTTTCAACTCCAGGTTGGTTTTAATAATAGTGACGCTCGAGGTTCGTGAATAGTCATGCATGATGTAGCGTGATGCCTTGTTTTGAACAGATTCGAGCTTGTTAAGAAGGTATGCTTGATGAGGCCACCAGATGATGTTGGCGTATTCGAGTTTGGATCGCACAAATGCTTTGTAGGCGGTTAGTTTGACTGTCTGAGATGAGCGGAAAAGGTTGCGTTTGATGTATCCGAGTGATTTACATGCACTTGAAACGGTGTTATTGATATGATCGTTCCAGGTGAGGTCCTCTGAAAAAATTACTCCTAAGTACTTGTATGTTCGAACTTTTTCTATGTCTTCGTGGTTAATGGAATAATTCCTTTGCGTGGAAGAAGGCTGACTGGCGAATGTTATAAATCTTGTTTTGTTAGTGTTCAATCTCAGTTGCCATGTGCTGCACCAAAGTGAAATCATGTTGAGGTCTTGCTGTAGCAGTGCTTGATCATCTGGGTTGGTGATGCGCCGGTAGATAACACAGTCATCTGCAAAAAGTCTTATGGAGGATGTTAAGCTAAGAGGAAGGTCGTTTATGTAAATGAGAAATAAAAGCGGACCCAATACGCTGCCCTGAGGGACACCGGACTTTACTGATAATTTTGAAGACTTACTCTCTCCGACATATGTAGCCTGTTTACGATTTTCAAGAAAAGTGGCAATCCATTGTATGATAACAGGATGAATGTTAAGTTGAGACAGCTTGTACAACAAGCGTTGGTGAGGTACGGAGTCGAAGGCTTTGGCAAAATCAATAAATATGGCATCAGTAGGTTTGGAAGAGTGAATGTTTTCGTGCAAATTAGTAACAAATTCAAAAAGTTGCGTTTCACACGAAAAACCTTTTCTGAATCCATGTTGGTTAGTACAAATTAGGTCATGGTCAGATAAGTAGCTAATGACATGGGAATATATGACATGCTCCATAATTTTGCATGGTACACTTGTTAATGAAATTGGTCTATAATTAGAGACATGTTTTTTATCACCAGATTTAAAAATTGGTAGCACTTTCCCAAATCTCCAATCCGCCGGAAGGTACATCAGCTCTACAGACTGCTTGAAAATGAGATATAGTAGATGACAAGATATGGTTCGTGTTACCTTCAAAAGTTTGGGACATATATCGTCTTCGCCAGGTGCAGAGCTTGGGGAGAGTCGATCAATAATTGCCAAAATGCCTTCTTGTGTAAAGGTGACAGGTTCACATGATATGGTTGGGGATACACAAATTGAATCACATGGCAAAGGAAACTGTTCCTCAGTGAAAACAGATACAAAATACTCATTAAAAACGGTTGCTGAATCATGGTTGGAGAGCTCCTGTCCTTGCTCATCATAAATCTTAGGCAAAGTTCGCTCTTGTTTAGGACCGATGGTCTTCCAAAATTTTTTGGGGTTTGTTTTTAATAAATTTAAAAGGTCACTCATGCAATATCAAGAAATCAAGAAAAATAAATGGAGGTGCACAAGTTAGGAGGCCTGAAATCAGACGGCGTTTCACGAGTAACTACAACGTAGAATTAAGCGGAAGAAGAAAACAAAAAGATTTCAGCGAAACAATATTTTCTCTTATAATCCCCCCCCCCCCCCCTTAATCACCAAGTGTTATTACGAAAGAAAACATGACACAGCCAACTGCAGCGTTCATTATGATAAGCATGTTCGCTGATTCCAGTGGTTTTATCTCCCTCCTCTAGCCAACGCAAACGACAGTATATGATAAAAAAAATACTAGAAAAGAACCGAAACCCTGTCCGGATTATTCCATCGATCTCTTTTCCGTGCCGTCGGCCGACGGGCTTCCCATTTATGTGGCGTGTTAGGGGCAGGCAAGGCCGACGCCGCCGCGACTCGCTCCAACGATTCGTTCAACCAGCTGGGAAAGGGGATGAGTCGGGATCAATGGGAGTCAAAACAATGGGGTTCCGAAGGGTCCATCCACCAGTGCTTAATCGCCGCTTCCCCATTGGGGTTCCTTTTGCCATCGCAACGCGGACGCAACCCCCGGAGGACAATGACCCCGCGAGTTCAGCCGCCCGACGCAAGGGGCGCTAGCTTCCCCTTCCGCTTCCCTAGCGAAGCGCGGTTTGTCCCTAACGGCAGGGAAAGACGATCCCCATCGCCTGGGGAAGAGGTCCCGATTGCTCCCTAGCCGCGACGACTCCTGCAATTCGCCTGGGGAATGTCTATTATAATCCCCTTTTCTCTCCGAGATACGAGCATGTTTTATCGACAGGAGTTAGGAGAAAGCGATCTCCGTCCATTTTTGCTTGTCTGCTGTCTTACTTGAAAATTATGCAAACCGCACGCATAAAAAGAAAAAAAAATATTGTGCGGTTTTTAAGCAATTTTTCTCCAACGGGCACATACAGGTGTTCCAGCCCTGTACGTCGTGTTTGTCTTCTGTGCTGACACGGAAAAACAAAACAAGTGTTCCTAGGCAGAGCGACGAGAAGTAATCGTAGATCAATTAATCGGTTTGATCGATAACAGCCTTCATAAATTCGTATGCCTCCCCGTTTATCAACGTCGTTACCGTGCAGTGTTACCGTCGTGATTAGTGAAGTGAGTCACTGCAGGTAACTGAGCTAAAGTCAAACAGTAAGACATCACTGCCAAAGAGCGCTATATTCGCTAACATGGGGCAGAGTCCCCAGATTTAAGAGAGAGCAACTCAAACCATGGAAAGGATTTGCAATTTATAGTAGGACGCCTGCCGCGCAGACTGGTTGCTCACGGCAAACCCCGGAGACGCTCGCGGACAATCGTTGCAAACGCAGCCGGCAGTTGGAAACACTCTCAAGTCTGGGCAAACTCACAAAGGAGCTAAATTATAACAATACAATAATAATAATATCTTTATTCACCATAGCATAGCCTCCTGACCACATGCAAAAATACATGTGCTAGGCGCTGGGGAAAAAAAGCCGTCTAAGCAGCTTCACTGGTTTCCCAGCCCCATAACATGTAAACATAGTTGACATAGGTATACTGGAATATTTTACAAAAACAAAGCAAAGCAGTTCCCTGGGGAAAATAATTAAAAACAAAATATCAAAGCACAGTACAGTGGAAACACAACGTTGAATGGGCATTATATACTCTATATATACAG
Source organism: Ixodes ricinus (assembly GCA_037355805.1). NCBI lineage: Eukaryota > Metazoa > Arthropoda > Arachnida > Ixodida > Ixodidae > Ixodes > Ixodes ricinus. The sequence continues at coordinate 199,522 of JAZHYW010037661.1, forward strand.
TGTATTCCACGTAACTTGAGCCAAGGTTTAAAAATATGTTTGTGCATTTTAGGAAGACGAAGTCAAACGTGAACAGTGCTCTATTCAGCATGCAGGCCTAGTTTATTCAAGCCACGGCGGAGAGCGCTGCAATACAAGGTGCCCATGCGCAAAGTCGCACGTTGTTTTCATAATTCGCAAACTTTTTTCGAAGCCACAAAAAAAAAAAAGTGTCAAGGTTTCTTGATAAAAAACACTGAATTGGACGTTTCTGAGGACGCTCTACGACTTTGTCACTGATACTCTTGATCTAAATTGAATATTTCAAAAGTTAATTTTAATTAATTCGTTAATTGGGCAAAATACAAAAAAAAAAGCCCGACTTGCTCCAAACAATGAACAAAGTTATTCGTTTGGTTTCGTCTTCCTAAAATGCACCAAAATATTTTTAAACCTTGGCTCAAGTTACGTGGAATACCCTGTATACAGTATCCCAAATATGCTGATTTATGCACACGATATGAGAACATTCAGCCCTAAAGAATTCGGAGCAAATACACAAGAGTAAGGAGAAAATTATTTTAAAAGAAACTATACTCACGAAGCTCATGTGCGCTACAATCCATTATATTAAAATTGTAACAAATGTGAGTGTTTAATAATGTTGGCAGGATCCTTTCTAATCATTTGAAGGCCATCATCTGTTCGAGATATTCCCACTATTCAGAAGTTGGAGCGACGAGTAAAATGTGCTAAAAGTTTTTTTGTTTTTTTTCTTTTGAGCGACGGTAATGGTAGTAAGACACTATGTTCATCCGAGGAGAGTCATGCTTATATTCATGTTAGTAAACACTCTTGGCGGAGCGTGCCGACTGCGACAGAACTCGTGCCACGCGACTCCCAGCCGGGGGCAAACCCCGGCCGAGCAATCGTTATTCTATGAATACCTGCGAACTCTCTCGTTAAAAATAGCTGCCTCGCGCGCTGCCGATCCGCATTGATCCGGGTTGGAAGATGCGAGTGCGGGCCCGCGCCGGTTCCGGGTTCGACGAATCATCGCCAGGAGAAAACCGAGTCACTCCCAAAGCGAGTGTGATGCTGGCATCGCCATCTTGAAAAATAAAACTTCCAATACGCGAAAAAAAAAACAAAAAAAAAACATTGGTGTGCTCTCGCGATGTCAATGGAAGAAGTTTAAAACCACAACTGTAGCTCGTCCATGATTTACTTCTTCGATATACTTTTATCTGCCCTAAATTGTAATGTCCCGATTTTTTTTTTGTAATTTGCAATTTGCATATGTTAAGGTAGGACGGAAGTAACCGATGGGAGCATGCGTCCGTGCGTCTGTTAATCGTTTACAATAAAAGTAAGCAGACCGCGACACAATGCGAAACACAGCAGTCACGAAGTGAGGACAACAGCAGAGCGCAGTAGTCGTTGCTAATAGCGAAACAAGAGCGCGGTTATGCTCCCGGAGTCGGGGCATATACAGGGTGTTTTCGGTTTATTTGCGTTTTCTTTTTCCTTAAGCTTTACAGATTTGTTTCAAGAAAGCCCTGAAAAGTACTTATGCGGCTTGTACGGGTGAGTTATACGGCTGCAGGGGGACATCATATAGGGGGCTAATCGTAACGATCAGTCGGCTAATTATAATTTGCCGATTCACTTTTTTAATTAGCAGCCTAGAAACGCGTTTGGACGCGCTTTAAGGTTTCGGTTTCTTATGAGCGCGCACCTTTGCGACCGTGGTCCTGCTCCCCGGTGACCGCGGCGCGAAGCCACCGCCTCGCCTCCCTCGTGGGATGGAGGGAAGTAGGGCGAACGTGTGTTGCGCGCCTGAGCCACTGGGGAGCAGGACCACGGGCGCGAAGATGCGCTCCGACGAGAAACCGAAACCTAGAAATGTGTCCAAAATTGAGCGTTTTTACAGAACGTCGCAAAATGCTGCTCCAGCCTTATATCTTTCAAAAAGAGTTGATTTAATGGTTTGTGATGACGCTCGATCAGCATGTTTCACATTAGAATCGTAAGTCCATATTCACTAAAGTTAATAAACAAATTTTCTTAATTAGTCCACTGATCGTTACGATTAGCCTCCTATGCTATGACCCCCTGGCATTATAACTCGCCTGCACAAAACGCAGAAGTGAAGCTTTCACGGATCTTTTTAAACAAATCTGTTAAACTTGAAAAAAACAAATGCATATAGTATATATTTTAGGTATACATATTCGCGACTCCAGCGAACTATAGTGGGCGCGCTGGTCAGGCAAAATGGCGGACGAAAGGAGGTCGTTTTCGTCGTTCAGCACGCGGACCACCATAAATATTTTGCACTGCAGCGTAAAATCGGAGTTAGATATGAGAGCAAAGCGATTCTTCAACGATATTAACCTTCTTCTAGTCAGTGCGTAGGAATGACACGGCGGAAGCATAAAATAATTACTGAAAACCAGGGTTGGGCAGAAATACTCAAAAATGTATTTGGAAATACAAATACTGGGATACATTGAAATAGCAGCTAAAATACTGATACTAAAATACATATATAAAAATGTATCGCGATACGCATCGGAAATACAATTTAAATAGAGGCAAAAAGTATTTGGAAATACAAATACAGGAATATATTTTAGAAAGGCAGAAATACAAATACAGAAATACTGATACTGCAATACATTTTTCAAATTTGTTTGAGATGCCAACTGAGATGAAGTTTAAAGTGGATGTTTCTGATCCCGAAATTACTTTCCGTAGGCTTGGCACTTTGCGATACGGTGCCATCCCTGTTGTGAGGGTCCTTCTTGCCGACCCTCCGCCACCGACACATGAACTGCAGTCCTCAAGTTTCGCCTAGCATCATCTAAACAGAGACATCGTGGATTGCGACCTGATATTGCCGGCACAGGTGCGAGCTCTCCGAGAAACAGCGCGCTCGAGACGAGTTGCAGGCGTACGAACTATGGGCCGGCACAGCGAGGCCACGTCTGGCCTCCTTTCTGGGTTTCGGATCACCAGAGCAGCGGGTCACGCTCACATCAGCTGATGACGTACCCTTGAGCCGTGCAATATTACGGGCGCAGCTGCAGACGCATTCGAACATGTGTTAAACATTACTGCGTGAGTCATTCTACTATTCCACCACCACCACCACCACCACCAGGCTCGTGCTGCAAAGGACTGTCAAATTTGGGGGTTTTACGTGCCAAACCAACGACGGGCATCTGGCACGCCCCAGCGGAGGACTGAGGATTAATTTGGACCACCTGGGGATCTTTTGATGTGCAACCGAAAGCCGGTTACACGGCGCCTTCTCCGCAATAAGCCTCCGTCAGATTGCGGGCACCTCGGCCGGGATTCGAACCCGCCACATGGGGATCCGTAGGCCAGCGCTCTCGCCTCGGAGCCACCGAGGCGGCCTGCAAAGGACTGTGACTCAGCTTTGCCGGCTGGGAGAGTCGGTTGGCAGCGGGCGTTGGATGCCAGCAAACAATGGCTCAAGAAATCCCTACCTAAGGACCTGCGGTGGAAGATGCTCCGACTCCACTCCTAGCGCGCCACCTGGTTCGAGTCCCCGACTACGCAACACTTCTCAGAAGAGAGGGGAGGACGCATAGAAAAATAGTTTGGAGAATCGAAACGGACCTTGGTCAGCATAGTAACAATGCCCCAGCATCTCCTTGACCCTGGTGCCCCTTAGAAGTAAAAAAAAAAAAATGCGTTTGGATTTGTATTTTTTTTTTCGGAGAGGGGGGGAAGTATTTCTCAAGGAATGTAACGAAATACATTTCATCCTGATTGTATCGCGATACAAAGAAACATTCCAAATGTATTTCGATACAGGAATACAGATACTGGTGAAAAACATGTATCGCGATACAGAAATACAGATACGAAATGTATTTCTGAAATACTATCGTGATACATTTGTATCGCGATACTGCCCAACCCTGCTGAAAACGATGTTTGTTTCTATGCTGCCTATACGAGAACCAAGCAGCGATAGCAGACGACAGAGTCGAAACGACCTCCTCTCTGAGCTTCTCGGCGTTGCCGCTACGCGGCGTCGATTTCGCTGGAGTCGCCAATACAGGCTGTCCGAAACAACTTGCAACAAATTTTAAAAGAAATCGGAACGTTTTGCGAGAGTGAAACCAGCCGTAAATTGTTAAGAGGCGGCTTGGGAAAATGCGCAATCTTTTTAGTGCGCCTAGTTAATTAGGTAATTAAGAATATTTAGTTTTTTTTTAAATTATTCGTTTAAGAGCCGATGTGTGAATTGGAAAGTTGTAGGGCACGTTGAGTAACGCCCAACTGAGGTGTTTCCTACATGATACGCTTTGAGCGCTTCATTTTATTAGCCTAAAAAGAAAGCCCGTGAAATATTAAAAAAAAAATGAAAGCCGTTTACAACTCCCTGTAACGCCGAATTGGAGCGCAGCTCTTGAGGAGGAGGAGGGAAGGGTACTCAGGGAGGGTAGACCCCTTCTTTCTCCTCCTTCCCTCACGGGGGTCACGTGATTTGGGGGTCACGTGACCTGTGGGGGTCACGTGAACTGGGGAGTAACGTGACCTTAAGGTTACGCCGACGGCGACGCCACTCACGCCGGAAACAAGCGCTAAAAGCTGCGCGCTGAAAAAAAAAAAAAGAACGGCCACGTGACAACGCACTTGCGCTTGCAGCGCTCTCAGACGTGCTCTGAAGGAACGAAGTGCACCTTATCCCTGGTCGTGAAAAAAGAGATATGGTTCCGTTTCAATTAGAAACCTGCTGAGCGTAATCGAAAACCACTGTATCAGTAATTTTTAGAAAGGCTGAGCGCGCGAGAAGCATTATATAGTGCGCTAAAGTTACCGCTCGTGGAGCGGGTACAAGGCTGGGGCTCTCATAAGAGACGGAAAAATCGCGCGGACGCCTTACAGCAACCTTGAACCTGCTCCACGATGGTAACTTTAGTGCACTACTACGCTTCTCACGCGCTCAAAGTCTCTCTGAAAATTACCGATTTAGGGGTTTCCGATGCTGCTCAGCAAGTTTCTCATTGGAACCATAAGTCAATTTTCACCAATAAAAAGTTAATTAGTCATTTTTAGTTAATTATCAAACTAATAGGTATCGCGCGTTTTCTGAGGTCCGCCACCACGAGTGATGCGGTCCCGAGGAAATTATCCCTTCAGCTTGAATACACCAATTTAAGGAATATTTGTCACCGTTACTTGAAACACACAGACACACACACATACACACACACAAACAAACAAACAAACAAACAACACACACACACGACACACACACAGGTAAATCAAGAAACGTCCAAAACTTAAAGCACGAAGGAGCAGCGTCGTTCCATTTTAGCAACCCATTTTCTCAAGAACAGCCCACAACTTACGAGCAGCCTCGTACAATCAGAAAATCAAATAAGCCATAAAAGAAATAATAATAATAAAAAAGAGTGAATACACAACACATCGCCCAAACGGCTGCGAGGAGCGCAGCTTCCAGCAGACGGGGTAGACACCGAAGCACAGCGGCGAAGCCCACTGCTCCGGAAGCGAACTGTTCGAAGCCTGTACGTGCAAACATAAGCTCAAATAAAACTTAACTGGGGCAAAGATTACGTTGAAATCAATAACGTCTTCAGCCACGACAACAACGAGCATCGCTACGCTCGAGGCAATGCGCCGACGTTGTCCCTGCAGCTCGACGACCACAGCCATCGACGCGACCCGAAAATAACCCAACACAAACACAGAGGGCGCTCGCATACGCGTACCGAGTCACAACGAGCCCCAGCCGAGCAAACGCAACGGAAGGAGCAGCATGCAACCCCGACAACTCAAGAAAACCGAGCGACAATCCTTTTAACGACATCATCGGGGTCACTGCAAAAAAAGAGTGGAAATGGTGACAACCGCGAAAACACTAAGCAGATAAAAAAAAAGACTATCTCGGCAAAAGAACGTTGCTCGAAAGGAATAAAAAGAAATGGTGTACCTTGCACAAAACGCAAAACGGACCGAAACGCGCAGCCCATTAAAAGCGAACTCGCGAAGCAGGGCAAACAAATATCGGGGAGAATGTACACGGGCAAAAACGGGAGCGAGGGAATAAAAAGGGGAACAGGAACGAGCGCGTACAAAGAGACGAATGGGAGCGCGGAACCAACTGCAGTATACCCCCTTGCCCCCCTTTATCGCCTTTCTTCGCCGACAGGGGAAGACGGCACGGAGCGCCGTCCCCATGACAACGTCGTCCCCCAACCATCGTCAGCGAGATTCCGGCCTCGCCCCCGAGTGCGCTCCCAGTAGAACACAAGACGAGCGAGCCAATTCCTCCCTCCGTGCGACACCCTTCTTGGTTCGTTCGCCAAGAGGGACAACGCGACAATATTCTTCCCGATAACAAACAACTATGCCCAACTGCTGCTACCAGAATAGTAAACAAAGTAAAAACTCGCGCTGTTTTTTTTTTGTTTTGTTTTGTGAAGGGTGATGAGGTGTGGAATTGGAATTCTCTTCGTTTCCAATTTCACGCGGGGCACTGAGAGATTTAGAGACGATGGCGGCGAACATCGCAGATAAGCAACGGCTGAGGGAAAAAGTAGGCGCGAGCGAGTGTACGAGTCCACTCTTGTTGCCATAGCGATAATTTAGAGCGTCTTTGAATGCAATATCGGAGCTGAAGCAGACTACATTCGTGAATAATTAACGCGCAATATGGCGGGTTTTCTTGTGTGCTTTTTTTTTTGCACTTTACACAAAACAATGTATTGAAGACCACTAAATTTTACAGCGTAGGTTGGTGCCCAAAGTTACCACTTTCTCATGACACTCGGTTGAGAAAGATTTTTACCATAACTGTGTTTCCAAATTACCCAACTTTTTGTTGATGAATTTTGGGGCCTCCATCGAAATTTGCGAGCGGGCCCTGGTTTACCGAGAGCGGTTGTGGTATATTAAAAACTCCACGCCACAGCAACATACAAACTTCATGGAAAAAAAAAATGAAAGCCTTTTACAACTCCCTGTAACGCCGAATTAGAGCGCAGCTCTTGAGGAGGGGGAAGGCGCGGAGGGGGTGGGGGTCTCACGTGACCTCGTGGCGGTCACGTGACCTCGAGGGGGATGTCTCGTGGCAGGGGGTCACGTGACCTTGCGGTTACGCCGACGCCACTCAAGCCGGAAACGGGCGCCTAAGAGCTGCGCTAAAAAAAAAATTCGTTGCTCTGCCTACTTATCTGCCAACCTAACTCTTTCTCTCTCTCTCTCTCTCTCCCCCTTTTCCCGCAAATGCCCCGTTTTCTTGTTGATCCGTCAGATGACAGTTGCCGATTGGCCGCACTGACGCCATGAATTTCCCAGAAGTGGCGCGCGGCACGTGCCTCGAGCATTTCTACAACAATGAATGGCGCCACTTTTCCCAGGATAGAGGGGCTTTAATCTCGCCGCCCATACCGCTGAATTGTCACACAGGTCGCCAACACAGTGTTTTTCTTTTGTCTTCAAGCAGAGTTGCCCGAGCGCTCGCCACGCAAGGTTCTTCAGGTCTGATCGTCGCCATTAGGCGACGAACAACACCTAGGTGGCTCCGAATAAACATTCCACTGAAAAAACGCAGAACCGAGAATATGGAGATTTCTTAAACCCCTCCTCCCCCCAACTCCCCACCCACCCACACACACACAAACATAAAACATGCGCTACTATAAAAAAAAATATGTAGCACGTTTTCGATACAACTTACTTCAACCTTCAACGTCGTCACACGGTGCTCTGGAAAGCCTCGTGTGCGACAAAAACAAGGAAGTTAAAAACGACAACAAACCAGGGATGGAAAAATCAATGACAAGGGTCCGAGCGCTGTAATCAGCGTGATTACGCAACGTGTATGGACTGCGTGAAACGCGGGAAACAACAACAAAAATAACGAGATAAACTCGGCCGTCAAAACAGACGCGTCCCCACCCAACACAGCACAGCACACGCGCTTGTCGGATGACGACAGCAGGCATGATTAGTCGAACATGCAGACAGGCACGCACGTGCGCGCAGACAACGAACACGCACGCACGTAGAGAGCAAGAGAGAGAGAGTAGGAAGCACAATTAGTGAAGCACCGATCACAGCGGACAAAGAGGAAATTGGGAAGGAGAGACCTACCCCGTGACCGGAAGTTCAGAACCGAAAGGACTAAATCGTGTTCCCTGACACAATCAAGTATCTCATCCAGTCCCAAGTGGTATATTGGCGGCGTTATAGGCACTTATTGAGGACTTTTGGCAAACCGTCCCTGTTTTCCGGGCACCGCTGTACCGGAGCCTTGGAAGCACGGTTTTAAGCGCGCGCCCCGCGGTCACGGTATCACCCGGGCGCGCGCTTCAAAGGCAGTGCGGTATACGCGGAAAACGGTAAAGGTGTGCTGAAAGTCCCCATTATTGGTCTTCTCTATGATGGATTAACAGTGTTACTGCGGCGTAAGACTTCCAGCAAGTTGCCATTATAGTCTCAATGCAAGCCATGTTTTCTTCTTTTTCATTGGCATCGTTCATGGTGTTACCTGCACATGTCTACACATACATACACACACAGCGTGTCGACACCTGGGCCTTCCAAACTCTACACTGGCCGAGGCAGAACTCAGATGATCCGGACATCATAAATGCGTCGTCACACACACCCCGAACAATCGACACACACACACACACACACACACACAAAATTAGTGTAATGGAGCAAATCGTGTACAATCCCCGAACAAAAAGTTATCCCACCAGGCGTAGTCGTGTCGCATTATTAAGTTAGTAACCGTAAAACACCAGAACAACAAAACAGACTCGGCCGAAAAAGACTCCCAGTCAAAAGCACCTCAACATCGTTAGTCATACACTCGGGTCCGCAACCGCCTGCTTCTAAATCAACCGCCAAAAACTAAAACAAAACTTATAAGAAAAAAAAAAGCCTTTCCCGCGGGGGTTGGGAGCAGAATGATCGACTGGGGAACCTCTCGGGAGTCGGGGAAAACTTTACACGCCGCAGCAAGGGATCAAGGATCAAGAGGCACACCGAAAATTCAGTTTGGGTCTCGCCGTCAGAGCAGCGCGGTCTGCTCGGCGGCGGTGGCACACTAGAGAGAGAGCCTAGGTGTACGAGAGGGAGCAACTGAAACCACGGAGAGCGCTTGCACTTTAAAGGCGGACGCCCCCGCGTAGATTAGTCGCCAGTGCGCATGCGCAGCGTTGTCGCTTGGCGAAGAGGAAACAGGTGGAGAGGTTCGACCCCCCAAAAGGTCATCCTGGCGATATCCCACACCGCCTGGGGAGGAAAATTGGCTTAGAAGGACGGGAGGAGGAATTGTGTGTTTTGGTTTATATGCTAGGTGGCGCGAGCTACCGTCCATCATCCATCAGGCGGACACGATCGAAGTCTTCGCTTCTTCCTCACAGCTTGTGTTGCAAACGCGGCCCGTAAAGCACGTCACCTCGATCGAACGGTTGGAACCACTCTCAAATCTCGGCACACGAGGTGGTATACTAACGACCGATGCGACATCTCGAAGGGAGAAAACGAACACTAAAAGGCTCTCGGGCTTGACGCCACGACATGGGGTCCTCTCCCCGCGCTCCCACGGGGGAACTCTGCAATCTGTCGTAATTGAGCGAGTGATACAATCGGACGCTGCGCGTGTTTTGAGGATAGTTCTCCGGGGACCACGGAGTGTCGCTAAGGAGACCGGGGAAGCACCTGGGCATATAAGCAGCTCTTTATCCGGAAGGTTGCATTGAACGTATAGAAGAGGAGTTTCTTTGTTTGAAGTCGCCGCTAAAAAAAACGTCAAAAACTTCTATGTACCTTTGACCTCGAATGGTTACTTCCTCGAGAATATGGTTCAATTTCTTAGCCATCGGGTCAGTAAGAACCGGTTCTTCTTCCCCCGAAACTTTCTCTGGGGCAAGAGGACCTCTCACTTTCAGGTCGGAAAAGAATCGACAGTCGGGGCTCCATCAGATTAATACCTAAACCACTTCCGCCAAAAACAAATGTTCGCATTGGAAAAAAAAAAAAGGTTTTTGATGATTAGACGCTGAGCTCGACGGTGTCTCTGAGACAAGAAAGCGAATACACCACGCAACACACTTAGTCCAATTGCCCTACCACCACTTTCTTTTTTTTTTCTCTTTCAAATTTATCACAAACGGCTACAAAAAAAAAATTGTTGCGAGCACCATCGGTTTTGACGATTATAATGTCTGGCGCAGAACGCCAGCCGTCTGGACCGCGAAGCAAACAAGTCGTGTCCCGCACTGTACCTCCGGCGTTTCCGGCGGCGACGACAACGTACGGACAGAAGTCGTGAGGCGACAAAACTCCGTCAAAAAGTCGTGGAAGTTGAAGCGGCTGAAGCCCGGCAGTTCGAGTTCTGTTTGAACACCACAAAGCAAACATCACGACTTTCCTCCTAGCTTTCTCCGCTTTTCGCTGACGGCACACGCCACCTGCCAATGCTGTCCATCTGTTCTGTCGGGCCGCCGATTGCAGTGCTGTGGAAGCCGGGCCTTCGTGTACTGGGCCGCGTTCCAAAATTTACTCGATCATACTCAAGAGTGAGGGTTTTGTACCTTTGCGTTCGAAAACCTACCCGCGTCCAGCGTCGCCCTATCTGTGTTATCGCGTCACACGATTCGCCGGAGTAACACCGATCTATTTGGGTAAAATTTGGAACAGAACACAGAACAGAATTCGGAGTTTCTTGTCTGTCCGTCCCTTGTTGTACCCTAGCTCTAGGGTTACTATGCCCCCACAGAATTTCCCTTCCCCGTTTTCGGGACTTGAAGAGCAGCGGAGAGCCTTCGGCGATTCACCGAAAGCCAACAAAGCGTGTGAATGGCCGTCGGGATCAACGTGATTTGAGCATGCTCAAGGCCCCCTTGAAAAACACAACTAAACTTCGAAAAAAAAAAATCTTTTCGTTAAAAAAAGAAAGAAAATAAACGGGCGGAAGAGGATTGCCGCACGACTTATGGCGGAGTTGTGTCGCCCCACGATCTCTTCTTAATTGGGCCCTGCAAGGACTTTTTTACTGGTTTTTAATTTGCACCGAACCTGAGCGCACTGGACGTAGCTACTTAACGAAACCTTTCTTTTCTCGAATTTCGCTTTAGTTTACAAGTTAGACCTTTTCCGCTTACTCTCGCCCCCGACCGCCAAGTAGGCATATCCAGTATGGGCGACGAAAAAATATCAAAACGTTTCAACCTGCAAATAGTAAAAAAATAGAGGGGGGGGGGGGGGGGCAAAACGGGAATGTGTGACGGTTACGTATATGTCCTAAATGCCTTCTATTCGCGTGGCGACGGCAAAACTATGTTTTCGCCCATACCGGAAGTGACGACAATTCAAGATGGCGGTGCCCTTGCGAAAAAGGTCTATAGGCAAATTAAAATGACAAAAACAAGCCAAAAATAACCTCCTTCATGACGTCCTTGGTTGCTTGAGGGGCCGTAAACTAGAGGAGGGGTTGTGAGCTCGGCGAGCGCTCGCTGCTGCCGCACTCCCTGTCGACGGCTCGAGAGGGCGCCACTAAAGCATGTTCTGGATAGGCTGTTTGAAGCGGGCAGCCAGGGCGGCTCTCATTGCATTTGCTGCGCGATTAAATACTAATTCGGCATGACACTTCGTTGGCCACAAACGACAGCAAACACCAGGAACAGGGGTGAGGCAGGTGAAACAGGTTTTGGAGAAATTTTTGGAGCAGAAAAATCTGGATTTTGGAGAAGCTTAGGAGCCCGAAATTCTCGTTTTGGAACAGCAGTTTACGCATCTTGGAGCAACTTCCGAGCAGAAAAGTCTACAGTTTGGAGCAGAGCAGGAGTAGAAAATGTTAGAGCAGCTTATCAGCAACTGAAATCATAAAAAATCTTATCTAAATCACATAAATCTGATTTTTCTTCTTTATACATTATTTTTTTCCACCCTGGTTCCAATAAGTCATCAGCGCCGCTACGCACCAAAATAAAATATAAAAGAAAAAAAAGAACGGAAAAGGCAAACTTGAGTCTAATGCGCATAGATGAGGACAAGAAATAAGCTTGCTGCAAGTTAGGTGGGCACCAGGTACCTCAAGCTTATACGAACTGGTGCCAAAGCGCAATTGTAGTGCAAAACTTTTTAAAGCGGTGATTCGAGAGCATGACCAGGGAAGCACGATTTACTACAACCAGACATCCATCGGACGCTCGTAGAAAGCACGTGCAGATAGAAAAAAACTCGCCACATAAGTGAGTCCCAAGGTAAATAGTGAATTGGTAGAAAACCTATGAGCAGCATATGCACGCTAACTATGGGTGTGTGACCGATTCATTCGATTGTTAACGCACTGGAAGCATGTGTGGGATAACCGAAAGTACTCACGGCGACGGCGCCGTCCATTTTGACGAGAAGATTATATGGTGTATTAGGACTGCGAGCTGGGCTAGTTGGTTCTGATACATGGTGGGAAATACGCCAAAGGGGCAAGGACAGAGAAGTGAGGCACACGGGACAGGGCGCACGCCCTGTCCCGTGTGCCTCACTTCTCTGTCCTTGTCCCTTTGGCGTATTTCCGACCAAGATTATATGGACACGAATGAACAATTACACAATGGAGGCGCTCAATAGCACTTTTAAGGAAAGGTTTACTCTCAAAACAAAATAAATACTTGCTCATCTTGATAGCCTGTGCGTCATACCTCGCGTGGCCAGACAAGCGAGACCGCGTGACAGCACATAGGTAGCATGCAGTCACAAATGATAGGGAAAAATAGTAGGAAAATCGGGAAAAGACCAAGTATCAAAGGTAGAGAAGGGTACTACAGCTGAAATCTTCGAATCCGGCGGTTGCTTGCGCCACCCTGAACCCGTGTCATGTACTTAACTACGACGAGACTGAATGTTGCCAACCAAGCTCTCGTTTCCCGCTAAATCTAGCGTCGCCGCAAACGTTCTTTTTTAGTTTTTGAGTCACTTCGGCGCAGTGTGGCGCAATTTCGACCGATTTCGCGTTTTTGGCGCAACTAGGCGCAGAAATTTGGGGTTGTATCAAAATGGCGCAAGTGGCGCAGATGTCACACCCCCGCGGGTAAAGATCAGTTCAGAACGGGAGCCACTTCGCGCTGCCATACCACGAAACGGCCAAACATGCAAGCCAAACCTGCGCCGAAGGCCTTCGGAACGCTCGGAAGCGGTCGGATCCTCGAGTCCATAAACGACCGCAGCGCCGCCGCGTACATCCGGGACCTTTCTACGCTCGCCGCTCGTCGGAGCCTGATCCCACTATTCTTTTCTAGTATGCGCCGCTTTTCTTACCGCTTGGTGGCGGCTATGTCGACGGGTCACTTCTGGTTTCCGGACTTTATAAACTGCATTTGTTTCTTTTCTGATCTAAAATACCGAACGAAAACTATTTTCATAAATAATTGAAACCGTTCGCGCCACTTATATTTCGTATTTCGACTAAAAAAAGCTTTTAGCGGCTCTGACCAGTAGTAAGTCCAGGACCAAATACCTCACATTTCGAGCGCTTTCGGTACCGCGGGTCGCCCCCGTCGGTGGAGGGGGTTTCCGCGTCGTCCGGTTAAAATATGATGCCCTGATATTTAGTTACTCTCTCCGTGCCCGCTGGCTTGCCCGAACCCCAAGAGACGTGGAAACCGCAAAAAAGGTAGACGCTTAAATATGACTGCAGGGCCCCTTGAAAGGGATGCTGAACCGAAATTTGGAGCTTACAAACCAAGGCTGGAGCGACAGGCGGGACGCTGCAAAACCCCAAAACATCAATCATACAGCGATGTCTTTAACGGATGGCCGTATTTCTGGAAAAGTGCGCGATTGAACACGGCCGACGTAGACATGTGACATCACGATTCTCATTCCCTCTCCTCTTCGCTTCGTCCCGTCGAGCTGGTGCACCGAAGCGAGGAGGAGAGAAGCGAGGCCGCTTCCCCTCATTCTCAAATGTTCGAAGAGAATCGTGACGTCAGAGCCCTCGCTTGATCGCGTCTTTATTTTCTAAAAATACGGCCATCCGGTTGAGATACCGATTATGAGTTGATGTTTTGGAGTTCGTACCGTCCGGTTCAACGATCCTGCGGCCTTATTTTGCGAAATCCAAATTTCGGTTCAGCATCCCTTTAAGTGTCCCGTTTGGACAGGCCTTTACACGAGGTGAACGCGAACCTGGAAACCCGCGGTTCGGCCCACAACGCGGGGGCTTTCCGGCGAACAAAGGACCCTTTGTAGCGCTGTCATCGACCGGCTTCCCCGCTGCCAGCTGCTCGGCCAGCATCACTCAGCGCCGTCCACGTGCAACAGAACCGTCCATCGCACGGCTCCCCCGCGCACGCCACGCAACTCGCGGCCGCCGCAACGTTGCCAAACATGTCTCCGACAGCGTTTATACTTTTCTGTTTGTTCTTGTAGCGTAAGCGCCGACAGGACACGAACACACTAGCCGTGTTTTCTTGAGCTCCAAATGACACAAATAATGTAAAACAAAAAAAAGGGGGGGGGAACGCAATAGCCGGGAGGACAGACTGTTCACCGCTTTCCTGTCAATTGCACCTGCTATACCTCGTCTCACCGTAATTTAGCAACCAGCGAAGGTTACGGTCCCAGTGAGCCAATCAGGGCGTCAGAAGGAGACACGTGACTACACTCTAGCTCACTAATGCGCGGTGCTGTCGAAGCCAAAGGCGGGAGAGGGAGGAAAACCGCTTTTGTACCAATTTTGAGTGACGGGCCAATCTCCCGAAGGAGAGAAAAGCGACGTCTGGAACAGACAGAAGAAGGTACGAGGGAGTTCCTCCTTCCCGTGTTTTCACAGTGCTTCGGGGGGGGGGGGGGGGGGGGGCAGAGGCTAAGAACACGACCAAATAAATGAGGGGAAAGTTACGACAATTTCACTTTCCAAAGGCTCAAAAAAAAATAGCTCAATTGCAAAGAAGCTTTGCCTCGCATGCACATGAAAAAAAAAACTTGAAAACATGTACACGTTTTGCAATCGACTTTATGCATCCTATATAACCGAACGAATTGAGAGAAAAAAACGTTACATCAGGCTAACACCATGACTATACACACAAAAAGGCGCGCGCACACACACACAATAAAGATGTTCACATGGAAGTATTTAGGGAAATAATACAATTAGTTGCACAGCACAGAAGGGCATCGCACAATTACAAAAGTAGAATCTGCTGAAGCTACCGAAAGTAACACATACTTCTGATGACAAAACTGGGCGAAAAAGCTATGCGGATCGACTGATGGAGCTTCGCGTATTTTGCTGCTTCATGCTTCTGTACTCTGGCACGATTGAGTGACATAACAAAGAAATGCAGCCTAGTGGCAACATTAAATGCCCATCACTGAAGCAGTTAATGCTTCATAGCGATCAGCATATCCAACCTTTTGGACAAGCAGCGTCCGCCAAGAGCCTCCAATGGCTGCTAAAGCGAGAGAAAGCAACCGATGCAGCCGTTCTCTCCTCCAGTTGTCGACTGCAGCTCCACAGGAGGCCGTCCGCTTATTCGGCACAGTGCCTGCCATTGACGTTGGCCTCGCTTTTGCCCCTACTCCCCTTTCTAGAACACTGTAGCGCAGGCTTTCCCCCATAAGAGGAGGTTACGACGATACGCACACCAACCTGTATACAAACGCAAAAACAAGAGCGACAAAAAAAAATGCTTCCGCCTTCCGTGTTCAGTCTGCTCACTGATCCAAAAATAGACATAAAAAAAAGCGGTCTATTGCAGCGTGTTCCCCAATTCGTGCCTCGTCCGCATACCAAACGAACCCCAAGATGTTCCCCCGGAGGATCCCGATTCGTAGAAAGACAGCTCCTCCGGGAAATTCGACCCCGAGCCAGGACTCCGGGATATGCTAGACCCGACACCAGTCGCAGTGTAGAGAGAGAAAGAAAGAAGGGGGGGGAGAGAGAGAGAGAGAGAGTCGTGCTCCCCCGAGCGTGACAAAGAAGCCGCGACGCGCGCTAATGAGAAGTCTCCGTTCCCGACGCCAAGTCGGAAGACCCCGCAGCATCCAACTCTCGCCCGGCGAAGATGGCCTCGGACCCGAAGGAGTGGGGACTCCAAAGGAAGGGAGAGGGAAAATGAATAGATGGAGGGAGAGGCCGTGGGAGTGACAGAGTGGGTGAGAAATCGGTCGACTTGTGACGGGGAAACTGAGGCCGCCGTAGATCGGGCAATCAGTCAGCTCTCGTCTCCAGGGGAAGGAATCGTTCAGGCGACGTCCGGCACCCCACTCCTCCCACGCCCATTCACCGGTCCCCTTCCTCCCTTATTTAATCTTCTCCTCCTCACCCTCTCCTGAGATGCGGGGCAGCCCGTCCACTTTTGCATAATCATACGCTCTAGTCATGCAAAATCGATTTTTTTTTCAGCGATTCGTGATTTACAGTTGTTAGTGAACTTCGGCGTTTCTTCGTATTACACTGGGCCATCTAAGAACTCAAGACTACGCGTCGCGCTACACAAGATCCTCTAGATGTCTTTGTTTATATATATATATATATATATATATATATATATATATATATATATATATAGAGTATATATATATATAACGGAGTCTCTAAACGTTTCGGCTATGGGGCCGGATTAGGGATCTGCCGCGGTCTGGAGGCCAGGGAATTAAAATAGGACAATATAAACGAAAAAATACTCAATAGATAAACCTGTATGAGTATATAAATAAAAAAAACTGGATGAATACTATATATTTCCAATTCAACATGTGCCTAATTATCACATTATAAAATAATTGTGTCACAGAAGACTCATCAGGCATGCATCAAAGTGCATAGAGACTTCGCCATACTCACATGGAGTAGAAGATTAATTATGAGGATGGCAGATCTGATATTATGCAATAGTTTAGTTATGGCACAGGACACTAAGCACGCTATGCATGAGGGGCTACGGGTCGTTCGTCGAAAGACAATTCGTAGCAGGTCAATTGGTAGAGTAGTTCGTCGTAGGGCAATGCGTCGCGGAGACAGTTCGACAGACTATTGAAAGTACGTTGCTTTTCCGTGCCATTTTTCTAGTGCCGAGCATATTGCTTCACTATGAGTAGATGCATCTATAGGGTAGAGTGACCATTTGTAAATAAATTCGTTTTAACAGACTTGCATATTTGCCGCTGTCTTCCGATTAGTAACCGGGACGACTCGTACCCGGATTGTGCTGGAGTCCCGGGAGACCAGACAGCGTCTACAGCGAAAGTAAGAGCCACTCAAGCAGCTATTAAAAGAGACTCCAAACATTTGTCAGTAGAGCCTCACCCGAGGTTTTTCATTTGGGAGCAATATGTGGCACTAGGCTAGGCACTAGAAAAATGGCACGGAAAAAGCAAAGTTCGTTCAATGGACTTACAAACTGTCACCGCGACGAACTGCCCTGCGACGAAATGTCTATGTGACGAACTGCCCTGCTCCCAAATAACCTGCTATTTTTTTTTTTAACGAATGGTTTTAAGGCTTGTTTTACACATATGTATTTTATTGAAACGATGCTTACCGAAGCAAGAGACAAGACGTCTACGCGAGGATCCTTTTCAGTCTAATCGACCGCCACGGGCACCCGTGCCTGTCGGTCTTCTTCGCGCTTATCCTTAGCGCGCATTTTTCAAATCCGCGCAAAAACAGAGCTTAGCACGTTGTATACGTAGCCGTGAGAGACTTTTCCGCGCGTTCAAACAGGCAGCACCTTTCGACGCGGCGAAGCCGACCGACGTTTCCACAAAAGATTAAAGCATCTCCTTAAAACTAATATGCCTAGTATAGATATAGTAATATCATTACGATCTGCTGAGTAGCCGCTCCACTACCTTCACGTAAACGTTGTGAAAAATAAAAAATTTTCACAGATTTCGCGCGATTGCGGCTTAAATAGCGGACATACAACCAAAATATTACATTTCTAGATTGTTTTTTTCTTGTAGTCGAATAATATATCTACAAGAATTTAAAAAAATAAAAATTTACAAAAATGGGGTTTTCGAGAAAATCGATTTCAAACTTTCAACATTTCTTATTTCTTACAACGTTTACTTCAAGGTAGCGGAGCGGCCAGTCAACAGATGATAATGATAATATAATATCTATAATGGGCTTGCTTTGGGCTTTCTGTAGAGCCAAAGAAAAAATGTTTACCTTAAGTACAGACAAAGTAATGACCTGTTAAAGTTGACCAAAAAGCGACCGGAGTGACGAGTTTGGCAATATTTTTTAGAAAACAATCGAATTTCTAAAAATATTTGAATACGTCAAGGTATCTTTATAATACCTATTAAATGAGGGAAAAAAGTTAAAATGGTGTAGAAAATACACTAGCGCCAGCAGAAAGTGTCAAACACGCGACCTGCGACGGCAGGCAAAAACACTAGTTTCTGCCACTGCGGCTTCTACGCTTCGTAACTCGAGAACGAAAAATCTGGGGAACAAACGGTTTGCGCCCTCCTTCATTTGAGAAATTCTCCCAAAACATATATTTTTTTCGTGAAAATTAAAAATTAGACCCTTTTAGCCTGCCCGATTTGAGATGAAAACACCCATATATATATATATGTACTTTTTCGTTTCGCAGTTGTAGCCGGGCCCGAAAGACGATCGACCATCACAGCTAGAAAACATAAAAAAAGAAGCGACAAAGGAGCTCGACGTAACAGCATTATTACCACCAGGAAGGGCACATAGCAGTCAAATAGAATACACAAAAAGGTAGACGTCCCTAGACCCCGACGCTTTCAATTCGGCCCGAGCGCGAGGGGCGCCGAAGCCGGGGGCCGGATGCAGGTCCTGGTCCCGGGGCTCACCCACCCTAATCCCGGACCCTGTTCCCCTCCTCTTCCGAAAGGAATAGATCAACTCCCGAGCAGGAGAGCGCAAAAAGACAGAAAAAAAAACACAAAAAACAAATACAAAAAAAAAAAAAAGAAGAAAGGCGCGATTCGTGAAAACGAAAGTGGATAGGACTTAGCGCTGGGGGAGAAAAGTATACCCTTCCATCTTGCCTACAGAGAGCGGAAACAGCCGGTCGAAGAAGCCGCTGTCCGTGCTGCGCCCGAGATCGAGTTTGCGCTCGCCCCGACGAAAGGAGACGCGCTTCTCCTTTTCGATAGATATTCTGATAATACCCAAACTCTAGCATAAATAGAAGCGCGAAACGAACCGCGGTCGGAAATATAAATACCCTTAACTCGCCATCGTACAGAAACTGTACGATGGCGAAGTTACAGAGTGCGCGCGCCGACAGCATACGTAAAAATGAGAACAGCGACGGATGCGTAAATACGAGCCACCTGAATTAACGTTACCTAAAACTACTCTCAGACAGAAATTGGACATCCCTTCGAACAAATCTAACATAATGACGTGTTACTATTAGGAAGGCGCTGCGAATTGGGTCACGCTATTCATCATGTCCTTCATAAAACGAGGAAAAGCCGCGTAAAATATAGCGTTCTTTACGGTGTTGCAGGTAAAGGTGACACTGCGCTGTTTGATTTGAAGCGATACTTGCACACCCATCGTTGTCATCACTTATTCCAAATGTGTTGATCTTGCGGAATTGCGAAGTTACACCCCTTATTTAATACCTTCTCGATGCGTCTGGGACGATGATATGAAAAGAAATGCAAAGACGATTCACCAGAACGTGAACGGTTTGACGTGGCCGGAAATAACAGATTAATTGGCGTACACAGAACGGATAGACAAAGTGAAGCTTACAGTCAGATTGTTCAATACACAACGTCGATAGATATACGGTTTGCTCCGATAGTCCACCACAACTATTAAGTATGAGTAGGGTTCCGAAGTTCGAATACAGATAACGGAAGCCACGACTCAGTCGATGTGTAGCAACCAAAGGGAAAAACGTGCGAGAACACAGAAAAATGGCGATTTACGAGCGTGAGGTAAACTGTGCGCAAGTTATTACCACAAAAAGTCAGCAAGCAAAAAAAAAAAAAAAATATATATATATATATATATATATATATATATATATTTTTTTTTGCTTGCTGACTTTTTGTGGTAATAACTTGTGCACAGTTTACCTCACGCTCGTAAATCGCCATTTTCTGTGTTCTCGCACGTTTTTCCCTTGGTGCTACACATCGACTGAGTCGTGGCTTCCGTTATCTGTATTCGAACTTCGAATTTGAGATGAAACCACCCATATATATATATATATATATATATATATATATATATATATATATATATATATATATATATATATATATATATATATATATATATATATATATATATATATATGGGTGGTTTCATCTCAAATCGTGCAGGCAAAAAGGGTCGAATTTTTAATTTCGCTGAAAAAAATATATGTTATGGCGTCGTCTCTAAAAACGCAGTAGCCACAAACGGCAAGTCCGTCAGATTTTTTGTTCTCGACTTAC
This sequence comes from Ixodes ricinus, assembly GCA_037355805.1. Taxonomy (NCBI): domain Eukaryota; kingdom Metazoa; phylum Arthropoda; class Arachnida; order Ixodida; family Ixodidae; genus Ixodes; species Ixodes ricinus. Next base: position 219,982 of record JAZHYW010037661.1, read on the forward strand.
GAATTTTAAAAGAGGCCGCGGCGGAAAGCAGTGTTTTTCACATCCGTCGTGGGTCGGATGTTTCGCTCGATCTCCCGTCATGGATTTTTAGTCCACATTATATTAACTTTTTCAAGCACTCTGTGGGCACAGGTAAAAGGCTCTAATACCATGAAATAATTTTAGGCGTTTTGCTTTTTTTCTGTAAAAATGTCAAAAACGCCCCCTCGGTCAATTGTTGACGAACTTTGACAATTAAATACTCGCGATCTACTTGGGTTACATCAATATTTTTTATGTCTATGGAGAGCCCAAAACACGCTCTTTTTAGATATTATAAAATGATTTAGCTGTAATAAATATCCTTTGCGGGACGTTTACGTTAATGTTATGCGAAAACCAAAAAGTACCAACTTTAAGATCGATTTTCTCAAAAAACCCATTTTTTATTTTTTTTATTTTTTGTTAAAATGTAGATATGATAGTTGTCTACTCGAAAAGCAAGTCGAGAAAGTGTATATTTTGTTTGTATGTTCTATATTTAAGCCTCAATATCGGAAAAAGACGTCTTCGTTTTGCAAGACCTAAGTCAGACAAAAAAAAAACGTGCGCTTCTATGAATTGTAAAAAGTTTTCTTGAATTTTTGTCTGCGTTTTGTAATCAATTATAAACGCATTTCATGGTATTTAATAGTTATTTATGTTTTGAAAAGAGCGGGAAACCACGAGAAACATATCTAATCAAATCAGCAGGCCTAGTAGACCTTCAATATCGAAGAGGCACAGACGTTGTATTTTTTCGATTGATAAAACTTTCACTGTAAACTAGCATGACTAGCTATTAGCTGTCATATTACTAAGACATGAAAAGTCACCACGTTATTGATCTATTATATACAATTCTTTCCGAAACCAAACGCTAGGGTTTGTTCACCGCACATCGCACAGACCACCAGGGAATATCCTTTCACTTCCGTAATACACAAAAGTGATGATACAGAAACGATCCGAAACACACGGAGAGATTGTCACGGAGAAGGGTAGGGAATAAAAATAAATAAATAAGAATAAAATTACCCAACTCCGATCTTAACGAAAATTGCGGTAAAAAAATAAAAGATTTAGGTTCGAGCCGTGGCAAGGCGATAGGTCCACGCCTGGTCAGACAAATAAGTCAACGACACGTAAAGGAAAAAAAATTAATTAAGACAGAAAAACTCAGCCGCACACGGCAAGAACAAAAACCAACTCCTCCGGGCATTCCCTAAACGGGGCACAACCAAATGCGTGCGAACACGCTCTCTAAAGCACCGTCAGGCCACTACACCATGAAGAAATAAACCCAACAAGTAAACAATGCTAACAAACAGTTAGTAACGAAACATAAAAAAAAAGTTCAGCAGAACCGCACCCGAGAAACAAAGTTCAGCGGGGCGAAGAAATACACACGAAATAATATTTAAAAAAAAGTCTTAACTGACCGACGCCGAGTCCAGTCCCATGACACTGAAGCCTGGCAGGATGATGGCGTCCAGATGATGCTCGAATCTATTCTTCACTCTGTTCCGCACATCCGTCGTGGCTGTGCGGAACAAAGTGAAGAATAGTTTCGAGCAGCGGTGCGCGAGAAGGTAACCGAGACGTAACATGCCTCGAGCTTCATATCGGGAGAGGAGCTTTCGAGGTAGTTACTGCATGCAGTTACTCAAACTTTTTCTTTCCCCTTCCCTTTTTCAGAAAAAAAAAAGCACGTCAGCCGGCGCAAACTTTTAATCTCGGGAGAAGACCACTCTTCACAAACGGTTATAGTTGCCAAGGAGGCTGACTTCGACCCAACTAGTCTCCGGGCAGAATAGACACAAGTATATTTACCAACACGCTCGTTTTTGATGCTAGTCTCCGGGCCTTGCTGTTTCCAAAACAGATAACCCTTCGGTGCTATCGGATTTCCGCGGAGGGAGATAGAGTACATAAAATTGAAAGAATAAAACACGGAGGACAAGCACAGGACAACCACTTTGCAGAGCACGGCCATTTCTAGGATAGGGCGTTCGAAGCTTGGGCAAATACGCGGTATCGTTTCACGCGTGCACGGATGGCTGGTTTCAAAATTTTCCCACATCCCTAACGAAACCGGCCCATCTTCGTGTGCGTGCGCGATTTTCGTCCCGCGCCGCCGGTTTTAGCTCGCACGCGGCGTTGTTTTGGCAGGCAGAACTGTTGTTGACCGTCGATATTGTAAGGCCATGGTGTTCTCATCCTCCCGGGCAACAGTTACTTTGCTTTCCCTTCTGCAATACTCTGACTGACTGACTACTCCTGGGTGGCCGTCACTGTTCGCCGCGTCAACGACACATTCGTACCATTTCACTCCTCGTGACACAGGGTGCGCTGTTCGCTTTACTGTCACGGGCCGTCCTATCTAACACAACGAGCGCGAAAGGTCTTGGTCATCTGCTGGTTCCGAAAGGGCGGGACGTTCATATAGTCCAATGAAGGCCCCGAATCAATAGGACGTCTGCCGATTTCTATACATTAAAAATTTACGACGCCTGCTGGTCTCTTAAGAAGTGTTGCTTTCTCTTTTGAACTGCTCCAATGTAGCTTGCCGCCTATAATAAAATTTAAATGATCAATAAATATAACAGGGTGGAACTATTGTATTTCATTTTTATGTGGGAGCTTTAAAAAAATGCAATAATATTTCCAAGTTTGTGAAAACGCGCAATTCGCAGGTCCCTTTCAAGCCGTAAAAACACGTTTTTGTACGATATTGATGCTTAAATATAAAACATACAAACAAAATATACACTTTCTCGACTTGCTTTTCGAGTAGACAACTATCATATCTACATTTTAACAAAAAATAAAAAAAATAAAAAATGGGTTTTTTGAGAAAATCGATCTTAAATTTGGTACTTTTTGGTTTTCGCATAACATTAACGCAAACGTCCCGCAAAGGATATTTATTACAGCTAAATCATTTTATACTACATATAAAGAGCGTGTTTTGGGCTCTCCATAGACATAAAAAATATTGATGTAACCCAAGTAGATCGCGAGTATTTAATTGTCAAATTTCGTCGACAATTGACCGAGGGGGCGTTTTTGACATTTTTACAGAAAAAAAGCAAAACGCCTAAAATTATTTCATGGTATTAGAGCCTTTTACCTGTGCCCACAGAGTGCTTGAAAAAAGTTAATATAATGTGGACTGAAAATCCATGACGGGAGATCGAGCGAAACATCCGACCCACGACGGATGTGAAAAACACTGCTTTCCGCCGCGGCCTCTTTTAAAATTCGTAAGTCGAGAACAAAAAATCCGACGGACTTGCCGTTTGTGGCTACTGCGTTTTTAGAGACGACGCCATAACATATATTTTTTTCAGCGAAATTAAAAATTCGACCCTTTTTGCCTGCACGATTTGAGATGAAACCACCCATATATATACATACACACCCGCAATCATGAGTGGCTAGATACATTTCTTCGTTGCCTTTCATTGGCCGACCAAACGCTTTCAATAAACAGGCCGGGAACAAGAAACCTTTCGCGGGACGAAGGAAAAATTTACGACAAACAATGAGAGGACCGAGAAGAATCTACTGCCCCAAAATATTCGGAACGCGAGACAATAACGTCAGCGTAAGTTTACGGGGCGAACAAACTTGCTGCGCGATTAAATTCGTCGAGCGGACAAAAAAAAAAAAGAAAGAGAAAAAAACTTGATGCTTGCTAACGGCTAGCCGCGCAGGAAGAAAATAACCCCACACGCAAAAAAAGAGAGAAAAAAATGTCCAAGTCCCAGCCATCCGACAGCGCGGCCCACGCCCGCGTCGATATTTCCTACCGGACTGTCATCAACGCTTACGACCATCTCCTATATCACTTCCTACAACTGCCCAAAAACGCTTTTACCCGATTAAAAAAGAAGAAAGAAAAAGGAAAAAGAAAATATCAGACCGGGAGAACGATGAACGACGTTGTAAAGAAGAACAGACGGACACAAAACGCCCACCCCAGGACCGCGAAGCAACAACGACATTGCTGTTTTTAACCCAACGGTGCACAGACCGACAACGACGCTCATCTGGCGACAACACAGGAAAAAAAAAAAAAGAAAGCCACAAAACCCAGACACCAAAACAACAACGTCGCCCCAACCTCCACCTAAACCGCCCACCATAACTCCCCACAACGGCGCCAGCCATCAAAAACTAGGACAGTCAGTCGTCGCGTCTTCTGCCATCAAATGACGTCACAAAGACGGGGGAAAAAAATGCGAAGCAAAAAGCAGAGGGCCGAACCGAGTAATCGATGGGGGAAGCCAGGGATCGAAGTGAACGAAGGCTGGAAAGAGAGGAGGAGGAAAAAAAATAACAGGCGAGAAGGCAGCGCGAAAAAAGGGCGAGAGAAAGCGGAAGCGCGCGGTGGTGGGCGGGGATGGTTCGCAACGCGGAGTCGGGCTTCCCCGCACGGGCACTCTCGCCGCGGGGAAGCCGAACCTCCGCGAGTGCAGGAGCAGCTCCATCTTCGGGCGCAGTTGGAGTGGCGGCGGAGCAGCTTCTTCCTCCGCGAGAAGCGAGCACGGGTCAATGCACTCGCCTCGCTCGCGCCTTCCTTCCCTCCCTCCCGCGCCACCGTTCTCTCTCCTGCCGCGTTCCTGCCTCACACTCGAGACAGAAGAAAACCCAAAGAAGACGGCACTTTGCCCGAGACACCTACCCTACCTGCCCGCCTTTACCGCAGCGGCACCCTACCCTACCCCGCTCGACCACACTTAGGCGCTTATTGTAGTCGTTAGACTCGCAAAAGCTTCTTCGCGAAGGAGAAAGAAAAGGGAAGGGGGGGGAGCTCTGATGTATACGGGAGCTGGAGTAAATGTGCCGCTCATCCCACCTATGAGCCCGATTATTCACCGCCTTGCTCACTGAGAACGGTCCGACGCACGGACGTATTCATGGACGGATGAACAGATGCGCACATGACCGGATGAGGGGTCTAATGGCTGCGCCCTCTCTCTGGAGCTACCGAGTGGGGGTGCTTTCGTCACGCGGCGCGGTTCAAGTTAGGGGGAATATTCACACTCGGAAGCACCGGCACGCTCCATACGGCGACGATACGATGGCAGTGTGTTAAGAGGGGCGGCAGTAATTAAACGCTACAACGATTCCCGCGATCGGTTTCACGTAGCGTAAGTTCAGGGAGTGCTTTCTTGAAGTTAGAACGAAAGTGACACTAAAAAATACCAATGCCACGTCACAAAAAAGAAAAAAGTTATTGTGGTTGTTTTCTTCGGGGCAGAGAACATAGTCAGGTGCGTACCAACTTGTCTATGGAAGTTTGACGTCCATTTTAAAGGCGGGTATAATAACGTCAGCCATTCAGAGTTCACTTCCGGGCGGAACCGGAAGAGAACGTAATGTAGACGTCGCGCGTTACCCTAAAAGCCGCAGTCACGCTGCCAATACGTCAGACAGAAACCGCCCGCAGACGTGTTCGAGGCATACAAATAGACCGACTCAACTCTCTGACGTCACGCGGCTGCGGTGGCGCTGCTGTCGGCACCGCGCATGCGCAGAAGCCTCGCCTCGGGCGAATCCGGTTGCTGCGCGTGCGCAATGCCCACAGCCCGAGGTGTGGGCAAACGTGGGCTTGTTTGGGAACAGTGTGTCGACGCGATTGATAATCCAGTTTACCTTACCCTATAGTGTTTCTATTTCTACTCACTGACAGAATGAGAACGGCAGGGCGTGACTTTCAAACGCCCAGGCCGCCTCCAGCACGCGCTCGCCGCCTTCCACCGTGCTTGGGCTGCGCGCGCGAGCTCGAGGTGCACGAGACGCCCAAGCATCGTCCAAGGCAGAAAGGTCGCCCTGGAGGCGGGTCAGCTGAAGATCCTTTCGGCCCTTTCCCATGCTGTCTGCAACCATAGCATCTTAGGGGTTCGGCTACTTTCCCTCACCTATACGCGCTGGAGGGGAGACGGTGGCGTGTGTCCGTGCGTGTTCTTTGCATGAACGAGGGCGTGCGTTCTAAAACAGCGTCCGTTCCTTTATCTTTTTTGTAAGAAACGAATCGCGTCAACCGGGATGGAAGAGGCTGTCGAGCGGGAAACATAAATCAGGAGCTGCCGCACGCACCGAGTCGCCGTGGGACGACGAGGCGAGCGAGAAAACGAAAATCTCAAGTAGGAGCGGCCAGCACGTCCGCGGTAGCGCTTCACCCACTCACGTCGCGGGGAGATAAATCTCTCGTGCCGAAAACAGAACTCCCAACGAGAAGAAGAGAACACACACTCCGAAAAAGTTGCGAAAAGTTCCGAGGCATGCCAGTTTCTGAGCCCGCATACCTACACGAGCACGGCCCATGGCACGTTTTTCACCCAAATACTAAAACTAAAAGTAAAAAAAAAAAAAAGATTTTGTTTCAATATATTATCTAAATATGCTTTACAAAAAAAAAATCCAATCATATGGTTCTTTTTTTTAGCGCATCCTTCAAGTTGGAACCAACGGCTTCGTGGAAAAAAATAAGGAAACAAAAATAAATATAAAACAACCTGAAATATACGTAGCATAGCTAACTAATTGTACTGTGCACCAAAGAAGAAAAAAAAAATTAAAAGCGTCATCCGTACACTTTGAGCAACGCTTCATCGGCACCGGAACTAAACAGACAAGGTTACTACTGCTAGGGGGGGGGGTGTAAAGACGGGAGCAGAATACGCGCCAAATCGTGAGCGCCGACGAGAGATGCGACAGAAGTGCGAGAAGAAAAGAGAGCAGACGATAGGTCGGGCGTGTTTTGCCGCGACGAGTTCAGGTTGTTCGAGGGCTTGTTGACTTCATTCCTTTTAAAGAGGAACGGAAGCCGGTTCTGTATTTAAAAAAAAACACTTCAGTGGCCATCATTCGTCCTCCAGGATCACGAATATCGAGATTATTTTTTCAGTTTGGTGCACGGAGGCTGCAAAAACTAATTTTTAAAGTACCGCCAAAGCCCCTCCTTCCCGGGGCACGACGTCATACTTGGAAGTTCTCGGAATTTCCGCTCTCGCGCATCTTCAGCGCTTGTCAAAGCTATGCACGCCCACTCTTGCTATTTTTCAAGAAGGTCAGAAAGAGACGTCCCGACTGGCGTCAGTGCGGAAACATATAACTGGCCAGTTTGCAATTGCACGCGCTGCCCACACGAGTGACATGCGCGCTTGGCGGCCCAAAGATCTAGTATGACGTCACGACTAATCGGAGGTTTTTCGCGACGCGTTTAGGCACATCTCCGGGGAAAGCGATCGTGATATTCAGATTAACGGGATAAAAATACGCCACAAATCACCTCTAACAGCTCGTTCCCACATGCAAAATACGCACTCGCCGCCGACTGGATTCGCTCGCCGAAGAAAGATCGGGCCGTTCACACTTGTTTCCGCCTGCGGAGTGCGCGGCGCGAGCGTCTCGAAGTTTCCCGAACAGACGACAGCTGACGAGAGCTCCCACACCTCCTCCTTGCCCGCGCGAGTCTTGTCGCCATCGTCGCCAGCTCGTCAGCGGGGATCTGACGTCACCAAGCGCCACTTCCCCCGTCCGTTCTGATTGGCCTGCGGCGAGAGAAAACCTTTTCCGGCGTTCAAAATTAGTCCCAGAGCGATCTTGCTCTCCGCCGGAAATTCTGCCTGCTTTCGTCGCCGGGTGTCGGAATTCTCGCGGATCCGGCCGCCGGTTCGCAAATGTAAACAAGGCATAACTTTTTTTTTTTCCAGGAAATGTTTTATTTTTTTGCGGCGCCGATGTTTTCTACTAAGGAAAAAATAAGTAAAAGTAGAAAAAACAATAGGTATGCACACCTTGAAAGTGATGTTTTCCCGCTTCTCTGCGTATTTATTAAATGATTAATCCGTCGCTAGTCAGCTGAACCCACCGGGTCCCCCGATGCCCTCTTCTATGGCCCGCAGTTTCCAAGCGGGCGCGAGATGCATGGGACCTTCCCTTCCAGATTATTATTCGTTCTGCCAAGGGTTTCCGCAAAATACGGTAAAAGGATACGGCTCTTTTATGTTCCACATTATTATAACATGTTGCCAGATCGATTTTGGATTGGCAGTCACTTAGGATTGTTAAGAGAAAGAGCTGAGAGAGTGGTGCAATAACTTTGCTGGTTAACCAAATTTGCAACTTCTAGTAGCTGTTTTTAAGTCGGTGTATTGTTTTGTATGTTTGCATCTTGATGTTCAAAGTTTCAAATTTACAGAGTTTGTAAAAGGGTATTCACTTGGGCTAGTTGGTGGTACATTTTCGGATTAAAAGCGCTAAAAGACGAGGACGAGTAAAAGACACACACACAGTAGAGCGCTGTGTGTGTGTTACAGAGTTTGTAACTTGTGTTTTACAGCATGTAACAAAGGTGTTATATTTTTTATTTCCTACGCCAAAAGCATGCCGCTACTTTGTTTTGTGTAAGAGTATGCCATCCCATCCATTGCAACGCTGCCCCGCCCACAAGCACACAGGTGCTTTTGCGGGCCTGGACAATTCGTGTACTAGTTGATTATGCAATGAACTTGTGTATCTACATCAACACTGCGTTAGTTATACCGCACCACACTCTCGGTCAACCCTTCCGACACACGTAAACCAACTTACGTCAATGACGTCACACCAATACGGGAGCGAAGGCTGTGGAACGGCACGTATGAGCCGATGCTCCGCGCTCTCCTTACGAAAATAAAGGAGAGAGTTTCTGCGCACGCCCACTGTCTACACGCCCTGCGGACAAACGCGCATGCTTTCGAACAATGCATCCATGTTCTTTCTACAACGACGGGGAAAAAATATTTTTTTATTATTTTGGAAAGTATACCGCGCTCACACAATACACCTTTCCAAGAACCTCCTGCGCGCTGCCATCTTTGTCTGCTGGACTGTGCAACGCCTTCTGGGCATGCGCAGTAGCTCTGTTGTGCGGTATATCCGACGCTGCGCACGAGTTCCCAGCTCGGTGACTCAGCATTTTTCGCCCCGGGTGACAATCGATGCAAAGGTCTGTACTCCGTTTCCCATGAAGTCCGGTCGATCCGACGGAGCCAAACAAGCAGCAGCAAAAGTGCATCGTCACGGGGCAGGGCACTCGTCGTAATTGCGGGCTTGTTATTACCGGTTAAACCAATCAAGCACGAACAAACAAAAAACAGAAAAAAAAACACGGGATCACGTCGCATTTATGGTGCGTGATTAGGTTTAGTCGGTGACGGCAAAGGCACAAAGACGACGAGCGTCATGACGACGCACTTTTTGCCGCCGTTTGACATGGCTCTCCTCCGTCGGATCGTTATACCGTTCGCTGCGGTCGCAATCAGAAAGTTTTAGGGAACCGTCTTTGCTCATCCGATACGGTATACGATGGGCTTTCCGGTTCGAACTGCGCACGCGCGAGTCTTTTGCGGCAGCGCATGCGCAGTTCGTACCACAGGGCCCATCATATACCGTGTCGGATGTGCGAAAACGGTTCCCTAAAGCTCTCTATTAGCGCGCAACGAAGCGTAGGCAATAGGCAAATGAAGCACGGACAATGCGTTCCCCACCGAGAACAATAACGGCCCAGCTAGTAAATTTAGTGGCGGGGATTCAGTTAATCGTTTTTGTTTTCTTTTACGATCTTTACCAGCAGCGATCTGTCAATGCCCCAGCGCCCCGACCGCGCCTCCAGCTGAGCGCCGTGCGGGAAAACTCCGGATATTTAAATTCGGAGCGGCTGCAACGGACAGCTTAGCTCCGTTTTCGCCTCACGATGAACCGCAAGCGAGGACGCTATGCGCGCCATCGAAGCTAGTCCAACGCCGTACGACTGTCACGTGACCTATGGAAGAGGCGCAGCGACGTTCGAGCGCCCGTTCACGTGACATGTTCAGAGCGCAGGATTGGCCTGTAGCGCGCTCTCTGGTCCATCGGAAGGCGAAACGGAGTGACGCGATCGCGACATTGCCCGGCTTAATTGCCTTTTTTTTTTGTTGTTGTTTTTGGTGGGGGTAACGAACTCGTGACAAGGGTATCAATAGGTTAAAAGGGAATGAAAAAAAAAAGAAGTCCAAAGGAATGGGGCAGGCAGACGTAAATTCAAACAGTTTGAGATATTGTCGCGAAGCTGCGCTCGCGCGCGTGTTTATAGGTATAATTTATATTTTTACCTTCTCCGAGAGTTCGCTCGTCTCCACGGCACGGCTCATGATTTCTGCCCGAGTCGCTCCAAATGGGGGCGACCGTGAACGCTGTAACGGTACGCTTAGTTTACAGAACCCCCGCGTCGGAGAGGTTTGGTCTTGTGCGTGTCTGCTTTTGGGATGTTCACTTCGGAGCTGCTTTTGCTCCGTGTACAACTTCTCGGTCTTCGGGTGTGCTTTCTATCGTTTATAGCTGCTCTTGTAAACTTCGTTCTGAATGTTTTTTTCTTCTCGTGTACGCGGTTGTTTTGGGAATGTTCGTGTTTGCTTTTGACTCTGAGCCTTTTCATTGGTTGGTGCAAAGGAAGCCATCTGTGATTGGTTGCCAAAGTGGACCCAGAATGCTGCTAAACTCGATATAAGCAGCTGCCGGAGGCCCGCAAGAGGACTTGGCTCCCCGGATACCAAGCCTTGAACGTCACCCTCCCTCTGGAGGTCAACATGCACGTCCGACTCTTTTAAAATGTGAAGTTTTCCGCCCGCTAAATCGCAAATTTGGGACCCCCCTTACGGGGGGGGGGGGGGGTGTTGGCTCGCCCGCTTTTGTGTGGATCATTGTTTGCCGAGTTTGGCTGTGGTCGAGGCACCCGCTGGAGGTGTGGTCGAGGAGGGCGGCGGGGAAGTCGCCAGACGTTAGGAGTATATAGTGCTCCCAAAAGTTGATTATCAAATTATATAATGCGGAGAGATGCAAAAGAGTGATTTGTCAATGTTCCTTACATAAATAGTTGTTTGTTAATACCCGCTTCTTCATCGACGGAGAAGAACCTATTTTCATCGTTGCAATATAGTCGAATGGACAGACAGGTACATATATGTAAATTAGGTGCATGCACCTAGTATACGGTAATTATATATATCAAAGAACATCGTCTGCGTCTCTACGTGTTTTCTCTTACTAATCAAAATGTGCCTCTGTCATGTTTTGCGGAGAATGTTACGCAATATTATATTATGGACTGCCTGTCCTCACATAGAAAAGCACGGAAGTGCTTTCGTGAGACAGAATGCATTGTATGATTTGGAAGAAAAAATGCAATAAACGTTTTATAAAAAAAGAAACAAAAAAACGTTGCTGCCGGACTAAACCTATGTATCTGGCAAGTTCCAAAACTGGAAACGACCCCAAAACAAGGAAGAGGTCGGGAGATGAAAGATGGGCCGCTATTGATTTTCTTTTTTTTTTTTTTTTGTGTGTGTGTGCGGGGCGTTACACTTCTACAACTGTGTACGCGTACGGTTGAGTCGGCTGCATATTTGGGTCACACATATAATACGCAGACACAGCACACCAAACGATAAATAAAGACGCGTTGTTTAGGAAGATTAATATATACGTTAGCTGATACACGAACGAGGGCCATGCACATAGATAAACACGGTGCAGTCTGACCCTTGTTGCCGTTGCGCCTTTAAAGCTCTGATCATCATTATATAGGTAAACAGAAATGGATGCATCTTAATGCTACGGACAGTCGGGAAACAAAGAACGTGCAGCGTGTTGTGAGCTGCTCTTAGTGTTTTCCTCTACCTTGTATAACTTATTAAAGGGATCATGAAATAATTTTTGTACTTTTTTCTTCTTAGCTTTCCTCCCCAACTCAAGAGCGAAATGGGAAATGACGTGGTCGTGACGGAGTATTTCACCGGATACGATTAGGGTGCCTTCATGTCCGCTTTGCTTAAGCTAATGACATCTAACCAATTTGTTCCCGACGCTCCTTTTTTTTTTCACTTTTTTACACAAGCTTTTTTTTCGGCGATTTCTTTGTACTGTCACTGCGAGCGCGTGCTGTCGGCATCTGGAGCTACAAAAAATGACATCACTCTAAACAAAAACAAAAAGAAATCATTGAGGCACCTTAGATGGAATGACTCCAAGGTTCCACCGTGGTTTTTAAGCGCACCATAGAACTCGTCATTCGCAAGTGAAGATATGTTCCGTCAGGCCATTCACGGTCCACGAACGCGAATCCAAATATTCGTCAACGGACTGATTGTTGACGAGCGCATACGTCCGAGTGACGCAGTTCCCTTGTCCGTTGCGTGAGCTGCTGGGTTCGGCTGACGTGATTGGGCACCGCGGATGCATCATCGTGAAGAGGCCGAGAGTTCTCGAAGGAAAGGAGGTAAAAAAATAGTTCGCTATTTTTCAAACTTTCCTACCGAAAAGCACGTTTCTTTTTTTTTCTTTTGTTTTTTACCTTTCTACCCTCGTGTACTAGTTTTTTTTAGGCCCACTAAATGATGTGCGATTCGTACAAATCCACAATCTAAGATCATTTACTCCAGCCCACAATTAAATTTCATAAAAATCGGTGTATAATTCTACACCAATTCAGGTTTTCCCCGCTATATTTAGCCGGGAAACTACACATTTACGTTCATGTTTTCTTAATATACAATATACATTTTTGTGAAGTTTAGCCCTAAACACAATCTGCGCAAAAAAAAGATGAGTAAAAAAAACTTCCAACGCCAAACAGACTTATGATCTAAAAGACGAACAGGTAGACCGACAAACGTTAACATCTATAGCCCCCCCCCCAAAAAAAAAGGAAAAAAAAAAGCTTTGCGCGACAGCATATTGCACGGACAGACAGAGGCTGGCTGCTGCCCCCCCACCCCCCTTCTCCCCCCAACATGGCTGCATAGTCTGTGGCCCATCCCACGCGTGTCTGCCCTAATGGCTCATCTCCCCCCGACCAGCCGGCGTCCGACCTGGTCCGGGCTTCTACGAAATGCGCGGGTCCCTTGGCAACCACTTGTCGCTTCGCGCGGCCGCAGCCAGCGGCGGCTGGCAGACACCTGTCGGGGTCGGCATATAACACGCAAGCCGGGACCCGGAAGGCGGACGACGACATTCGCGTCGTCAGAGGCACAGGATGTACCATCGCCAAAAACAGGCCACATTTTTTTCTTTTTTTTTTTCGCGAAACCTAAAGTTTTACTTATACTGCTCGCACTTACATCATACAAAAACTTTACTACAGACATGACGCCGTATCTTATTATCTGCAAACATCCCTCAAACACGTTCGTTTCATACATACGACTAAACTTCGAACGCGTTTGCAGGCAGTTGTTGTATGACCAATGTGCCCTTCATAGAAGGAAGAAACACCGCCTCGGACAGTTTCTGCGGTCTGTCTTTTGTACCGCGGCATAAAAGGGGTCATGAAACGACATAGGGTTGGAATGTTCCCGATTCTGCAGAGGTGTACTGCAGGGTCCTGGTCTGGCCCAGGTTTACTCACAGGGACCGCCACTGATTCGGAAGCTTCTTTTGTCGCGGTGGAATTGCGAGGATAAAAGGGAACTATTTTAGTTTCGGTCTCGCCTTCGCAAAGCTCCATGACGTAATTGTCGGATCGTAACCACCCGCCTGACGACAGTCGAGCGCGGCTCGTGCATTGGACGCGAGAACTGCGCGAGTACTCGACTTCGGCTCGTAACAATCACTGCCTCGGCGGACACTCGGGTAGCAGGCTTGAGTCCAACCACTGCGGTGATGAGAATAGCCCAAGTCTAACAATGCCTGGAGATCGGCACGCGTTTTCTACTTTGCCGACCACAGTGCGTGGCTACGATTAACGCCGAAGGCATAGGATAGGCACCAGGCCACGTGGCCGCTTGTTCTGGTTCCAAGTTGAGGGGATGAACAATGCTCATATTTCTCGATTTTTTAAATTTTTTTTTGCGACTGCTTTTGCTTAGACGAAAAACTAAGGCAAGTTTATTTGGTTATTAACGTTAGGAAGTGATTCTATATAGTACTTAGCGAAACTAGAAAAATCGTTTCATGGCTCCTTTAAAGCTCGCAACGAAGAAATAAAAAGAACGATCGGTGCCATAGCCGTCACTGCTAAAACCCGTATTTCGAAAGAGCTGCGTAGCGCTTGATATAATTAAGCGTTCAAGTAGCCCTGATTACCTGACGTCTTTAATGAGTAAGAATAAGGGTATACAGTTCATTATAAACTTGCTGGGAATGCTCGAAAACTACTACTACTAATTGCGTCACTTATGAAATTATTTAGTGCGTCCCTAAATCAAATAAAAAAGTCTTTTTTTTCTCTTCTTTTTAGGGTCCGCGATACGCAGCAGTTTTTGCAGGAAGTTATTGGTTCGCGTATCATAAACACCCTGCGTGTCCATTCCTGTTTTCCCACTTTAAGGTCGTCCGTTCACTTACAAGGAATCAAACGAAACGGTCGTGCGAGCTTCTTTACGAAAGACACGTGTAACCTAGCATACATCTGACAACCCCAAGCGGCGGCTACGGGTTCTGATGAACGTGTATACCAACGTTCCCCGTCCTCGACCAACGTCGATGATTAGTTTTGTCTTCAGGCGAGCGGGCACGTACCGCCCGCGCCGCGCTGTCATTAGGATCGCGCATCCTTTATTTTCTCTGCGGACGCATCCTAGAACGTGCCTGGTGTCGGCCGTCTGTTGTGAAACAAGTTGTTGCTCAGCGTTGCACAACGAAACTTCACCCGAGGATTTACGTTGACCGGAGGCTTATTGCGGAGCATAATACCCTGCGTAACTACAAGATTTCGGTCGCAGGGCAAAGGCACACAGCGGGTCCGAATCGGCGTTCTGTCCTGTGACAGGATTTGTACCAGACGTGACATCGTCGGTTAGGCTCGTATAATCTCCCAAAACAAAACTTTCGTTTTCTTGTTACAGGATGTCTGATGCCTGCACGATGGGCCTCAAGCACGCTCCAAAACCGAGCAAATGCGCAAACCTGCATGGTCAAAAATAGCTGAACGAGCACAGACAAAAAAGGCGAAGGTTTGGCTGTACCAGAGGACGAGATAAACGATATCGTTCTCAAAAATCCCGAGTAGACCCAACTGGCACGTATGAGCTGATTTTACTTGCTTGCATACCAAAGGTGCAGAATCTGCACCTTCTACTCGAAGAGAAACTTCCATGCCCTAAAATTACTTCACCACTTCAGTGAACGTCATTATTCTGCTGAAAGTTATCGGTATCCTGTGACGAATGGGGTCAAAAAGACCGCCAATAAACGATCGCGGCAGCACGCATAACCGTGAACATCCCAAAGTGATGTAAGCGAGGCGACCTCGCGATACGATCTCAAGCGCCCTCTCGTTGCTCCTGTGTACACATGAGCTGCCGTTTGACCCCAACGTTTCCGGGACATTAGGCAGGTCGACTTTCGAGCTAGAAACCTGTCCTATACCCGCCCTCAGTGTACCTACATGTAGTGTAGGTAATTGTTACGCTGCCACTTTCGATGTAACGATAACAGGACGTGCTAGAGCTCATGGGACTTCACATATACGGGAAATCTCAATTGACCAACTTAAATAAGAATAGATACAAGGACGACAGAGAACAAGCTATATGTCTCGCCTGCCCTCAATGTCCCTACATATAGTGTTGGTAATTGTTCGGCTGGCAATAAAACGGATACATATGTGCTTAAGCTTATGGGACTTCTCATACGAGAAATCTTGGTTGACGAATAGAAATTGGAGAAGAGAGGAGATAGAGAGAAAGCAACACTAAAAACGGAAGAGAACTCAGAAGCTACAACCATTTTCTGATAACCTCGCGCTCGAGCGCCTTGCTTCGTTCCTGTTGCATCCGTTTCGAATCTAAGAACGCATGGCTCGAAAGGTGCGATGCCTGGCAGTGATTTAGTCTACCAATATCAATATAGTATACCTGTCGATATAATATACCGTACCGATATAGTACACATTATCGAAGAACAAGAAACGCCCTTTGGGCAAATCGCAACTTTAACGTTCAGTGCGCGCACGCACAACTTGCTACAACGGTTCATACTGTCGTACAGAGCCGAAAGAACGACCGTCAAACGGGGCTATAAAACGAGCAGAGCCCAAGAGAACCATTTGGCAGGCAGGTAGCAACAGCGAAACGCGTCGAGCTGCACGCGACGGACCCTCGCATTCTCAACACTTCGGCTTGGAGCGCTGTACCATCCGGGCCATACGGAGCAATTAACGGGGAAACCCAGTTCGGCTACCTTCTCTCCCTCAGCGAGGTAGATGACCAAGCCGTAAAGCTCAATTTTCGGCGTCACCTGAACGGCCAACGAGCGAGCACGGATTGGCTACGACTGCCGCGTCAGCGTTCAGCAGGGTCTAGCGTTCCATTAGTGAGAACACGAATCCCGCTACCAATCCGTACTGCGCGTCTGCCTTCTTCGGGTGAAGCCGGAAATCCGACGCCACAGCTTCATCGTTTTTGCTGCGCCAACGTTGGCGTCCGAGCGTACCTGTCTGGCGTTGCAGGTGCGGATGCACTGTGTCAGGCAACAGCAGTCTCGGTACTCCTCGTCGCTCGAGTAGGACGACGGCGGCCGGGGCGGAAGCCTGGGCGCGGCCAGAGGCGGGGTCTGGCCGGGGGCCCCGGGGGGCCCTCGCGGGGGCGGGCTGGGCCCCGGGGGGCCTGCCCAGGGGCCGCACGGGCCCACGTCCCGAGACATGGTTGCTCACCAGGCAAGCAGCCGCCGGCGCGGCCGCCATAGGAGTGGGACCGAAGCCCCCACCACGCCTTCCAGCGTGCACCCCCACAGCCACACCAGAATCCCGCGCGCCGACGCCGATTTCCCTGTTTTCCCCAAAGAGCTGTCCCTACCCCTCTCAGGATATCCCTAGGCGTCCCTACGTCGTTCCCCGTTTCCCCATATAGGTCTTCCCTGTTCCTCCTATGCTTCCCTAGGCATCCCCAAGTCTTTCCCCGTTTTCCCCCGCGGGAATCCATTTCCTGTATTGTGTAGTTTTTTGTTTTTTTACAGCTTTTTTTATTACTGTCGGGGGGGGGGGGGGGGCGAACTGCTTTAGGGGTATTAAATTTGGCGCATGTTGGTACGATGCACCGAAAACGAATCAGACACGGATGACAAAGTACAAAACGCCCAGAATTTTCTCCTCTCCCTGACTAATTTCGCGTGTTCAACCGAACGTAACCTTTCAACAACAAAAAGAAGGCAAAAAAGACAACGTTCCCGATAAAGGCGAATTGAGATTAACCTAGTTTTGAGTCCGGAGTGCTATCTTATCCGTTCCTTAAATGATTCTACATCTTTTCCCCGCACTCTTCGGGAACCCCTTCGCCGTTTTTTTCCCAGTCCCAGATATGCAGTCTTCGCCATCCTTAGCAGCCTCCCAGCTCGTAACAGCTCGTAACAGACCGTCTACGCTCCGTTTCACCTTACGATGTATACCGCGATGGCCGCTACCAACTGCCAGAGCCAATCCACGGCACGGAGCGTGTCACGTGACATCGCGCTCCCCGGGTTCGCTCCGCCCCACCGGAAGTTCACGTGACGCCCTCCGAGCTGCGGACTGGCTCCGGCGACTCGTTACATCCGTTGCGGTCTATCGCAAGGTGAAAACGACTTCTCTTGTCGGGCCCATCGGCCCCTATCCTCGTTCTCAGGAGAGTTGCGCCAGACTAATCGCCTTAATTTCTCGGCGCTCCCTAACCCCAAACGAGGTTTTGGCGCTAACATCACCATCTTTCACGACCTCCTTTCCTCTTCGCCGCCCCCGGGCAGGCCTAAAGGACGCGCCGCAAGGAGTCGCTGCCCGCCGAGGGGGCATGCGGACATCTTGAAGGAAGTGTGTACGAAACGACCGGGACACGTCAACACGAAAGGGCCTCAGCGAAACGTCCGATGTCGGTTCGTCCTTCTATTACAAATTTCTTAATCCTTCTCCGTAAAAAGAAAGAGGACAAATTGGCACTTTAAAGACCTATAATTCATGAAATGCATTATAGGAAATTGGCGACGGAAATGGTGTGTCACGTGACGTATATTTTCCCGCTGAATTTAGCGGGGAAACTGAATGGTTGAATAGGTCACGTGAAGTCATGTCACGTGACGTCGATTTCTCCCGCTAAATTTAGAGGGAGAACTGAATAGGCATGTATTGTCCAGCGACGTCAGATCACACGTGACATCCGATTTTCCGCTAAATATGGCCGAGAAGCTGAATTCCTGAATAGGTCTCGTGATATCAGTTTCCCCGCTAAATTTAGCGGGAAATGCACGGACGGACAACATTGGGGGGGGGGGCATTTCAGAAGCACTTCACGCTATAAAAGAACGCTCTAAACTCTCATTGTGATGCGTACAACTTAAAGATCACGCATCTATGCATAGTAACTGAGAGCTTAAGAAACGCGCAGGGCGCCCCGTGCATCTCATTATCGCTTCGCAGCCAATCAGATTGCAAGCTTAGCCGATAAAAGGGCCGAAGAGACAATCACGAAGCAGGAAGCGTGAACGTCACCTTCGCGTTTCTCGAGAGTTGGGTGTCAGCGACCCGCCCTGCAGGAGTGGGGTGTAGACTGTTGATCTAAACATTCGCAGACGGAAATATACAGTATTGAAAAGGGCAATGTAAGAAGGTGGAGGGGGGGGGGGGAATTCGAGTTCCGACAAGCTGCATGTCGCACCTTGTTTCCTCGGTCTCCTTCCGTCATACTTTTGGAGCGCAGCTCTTAGGAGCCCGTTTCCACGTATACAGCGGCGTCGCCGTCGCCGACCCGCTAAATTGAACATGGTGTTGAAGTCACGTGACGTCAATTTTCCCGCTAAATCTGGCGGAGAAACTGAATTTGTTCATGGGTGACGTGACACCAAGTTATGTGACGTCATTTTTCCTGAGTTTGATGCTGAGGTCACGTGGCGTCAATTCTCCAGCTAAATTTAGCGGGGAAACTGTGGCAGGAGAGGAGAGTGAAGAGGGAAGGGTGCAGAGGAGGGGAATACCCTCCCCTCCGTACCCTCCCCTCCTCCCTCCCAAGAGCTGCGCTCTAATTTCGCATTAGAGATTTGTAAACGTCTCATTTTTTGACAAAAAAAATGCTATTATTATTAGTACTATCACTACACAGATCGAGCCGTTTTATAGCGCAGCCCTTAAGCGCCTGTTTCCGTGTTTCACAGTGTCGCCGTTGGCGTAACCGCGCTAAATTTAGCGGGGAAAATTGACGTCACCTGACCTGAACACCAATTCACTTCCCCGCTAAATTTAGCGGGGAATTGAATTGCTGTTGAGGTCACGTGACGTCAATTTTCCCGCTAAATCTGGCGGAGAAACGGAATTTGTTCATAGGTAACGTGACACGAAGTCATGTGACGTCAT